>SNQJ01S0038704.1:94257-123401 GCA_010110895.2 Picea sitchensis
TACAACTTTTTGTAGGTCTTAAACTTTCAACACATTTTTTAGGAGCTTCTCATGCATTCTTGGCAATTGGCATGGCATGGAAATATTTTATTATTAGGTTATCCAAACACATAGAGATTGAAATGAGATTTATAATAGTTCAAGAATCACCCCAAACAAAGTTTGTATGTGGAAGTTGCGGCCCCTAGAAATTGACATATCAATTAGGATCCTTAGGGCTCATATTCCTTTTTCCATATCATCTCCCAAACTTAGGGTTTTTGATATTAGGGTTTTAGACTTTAGGTTAAAAGACAATTTCAACGTCTTGTAATGGCCTCTTTTTCTCAATGAGCATAGCTGATAATTATCTTCTAAGAGATAAACTACCACCATTCTAGTCAGTTTGTAGTGCTTTGCATATTGTAATGTTTTTACAATTTCATTCATTAATAGAGTTTGGGTTTCACTATATTACTATTCTCTCTAGTGTCAGATGTGTGGAAGTAGTCCAAAGGACCTTTTAGGAACTTTGGAAATTCACTTTAATTAAATGAATTATTAAAGTGAATTCCTTTTTATAATTAAAGTGAGTATAATTTAATGAAATGCTAAAGTTATTATCATTTGTGAGTTAAATGAATCTTATCCATTGATCTCAAGTGAGGCGAGATCTAAACTCAACCATTAATCTCTTTGGAGATTAAGGTTAGGGTACGACTTAATATTATAAAAGGAAACCAAGGTGAAAGGAGAAGACACATATTGGAGACATCTATTGGAGTGAGTGACTCATAGAGAGAGAGAACAAAGAAATACTTTTTCTCATGGAGATCTCAAGAAGGGTAACGAAGGAATTTCATTTACATATAAACTTAGTCCAAAGGAGAAGGAAGCAGATAGATCTAGTAGCAAGGATAGATTTGGGAAGCAAAGCAGTAGTAGGTACAACCACAAATCGAGCCATACAAAGTCGTAGGAAGTGTCGTACGTGAAATACAAAAGACACAGCTGCATATATATGCATCAGACCAGTGCAACATGGTGCGTACATATGCACCACATAGGTGCATAAGGGCATGTACATACATGCAAGGCCAATTGTCGGGGGGTGCATAGATACACATAGTGCAAAAGGCACAGGTGCGTCCATACATGTTGTACAAGGAACATACAAATCATACAAGACATCAGTATTGGTCTATACAACAATGACAACAAAGTTTTTGGGTTGCATGTGTTGGCTATATATTTCCGTTTCTATTCTCAGTGGATAGATTTCCCAGTTTGGGCACCCTTATAATCTTGGAGTCATTATTTAATGAAAATTTGATTTGAAGGGTAGAATTTTTGTGTGTTGTGTGAAGTTCAATTTCCATTTTTCTTTTGTTGTTTTATTTATTTCTAGTCAATATATTTTATTTTGTCTGTTGTAATTTGATTATAACAAGGAAATACACAAGTTAATAATCTATCTAGGTGCTGGGAATTGAGTTTTTCAACAACTGATATTATGTGGGCCCTCTTGGATGTAGGCCTAAGTTAGCATTTAGTCATTAAAACAAATCCTTATTCTTGAAGGGACCTATTTTCTTTTTAATGAAATTAAGTTGTCTTTTAATGCATTTAAGATGCATGTTCATGCTTCTATTTTCCATTGACATTATGCAGGGCCTAAACATCTCTAACCCCTTCAAGAGACTCATTGTATGCATTTTTATGTTAATGGTGATTGTCATGATGAATTCGTGAAACTTAGCAGTGAAAATTACTTGGTTTGGATCTACTTAGTTTGAATTTAGAACCTCCATTTCCTACTTCTCCTATGTGGTATCATAACATGGCTAGGGGGTGGTGTCGACAGTAGAATACCACAATTGGGTGGAAATTATTTGGTCTCAACTAGTTCCATGGTTTGTAGAATTCAAAGAGAAACTGGATGTTTTTGGAAGAAACACCCTTGATCTGGTAACCTTATGTAATGAAGAAACTTGTTATGTACATATACAAAGCTGATGCATTTTATATGCTCTTGATATTAAAATATACAATGTCTTAACCCTCTATTATTAATGCAGAGAATAGCCACTAAGATCATTGTGTTTCATCTCTGACATTAGGAATTGAATGAGTATTTTATTGTTAAATTATACATACTTTGTTGGCCTATGATGGGTTTAGTTTTTAATTGTGCTACAAAAAATTCCCTTGGCACCCTCAAAACACCATTCAACATTTCATATATGGCAATTGGTGGGAAACACAACCTAAACACCATGGAAATAGTTCAAGGTCATTTCCATTTTCTGAAACAGTGTTTCGAAAAATAGAAATGCCAAAATGACCGTTTCACCTCCTAAGAAATGTGTCATTATTTTAAAAAATGTTTGAAGTGCACAAGCCATGTTTCCAGCGTGAAAAAAAAACATAAAAAAATGAAAAAAAGTCTAAATGAAACAAGATAAACCCTAACCCTAAACCAAACTTCTTGACTAATAAATGCACTCTCTTGGGCCTCCCTTAAGCACGCCAATACTCATGCTAGAGAAAAATTGTCATTGAGTATTACCATAATTTGAGTTTTTACATATCATGTTTTTTTAATATATGGGTGTGTGTATATTTTTTCTTTCTCTGTTGTATCCTATCCAAACTTTTTTGAAAAATTTCCATTTCCATTACAGATATGGCATCTCTATATTGTTCAATGGTTGTTTCAATGCAACTTAGGTTATTATTTGAGGGAAATCCAAATCCCATGAAAAGACACTTCATAAACATATGTTTCTATTACATACAACATACTTACTTGAAGTATAAATAACCATCACTTACTATTGATATTACGGTACCTGCGGGAGGTATTAACCTCCACATGTAACCTTTGATGAGACTAGAATATTCCGAGAAGCAAGAGAAACCCTAAAATGTTGGATAATAATCTTAGAAGAGAAGTCAACTCAAGGTAATAATTTATATTAAATTATTATCCTCTAGAAGTAGTAGTTGGCCCACTTAGGTCACTTGGAGGACTATAAATAAGAGGGCGCTAGAGCTCATTTGTCACACACACCCTCACAACTGCATAAGGACAAGTGGTGTGCATGACTAGAGGAGAGTTGCAACTGTTGCAGTGGTGACTTGGTCTTTGTTTATGGTTGGGCTTTCTACTTGGTTATGGTTTGAACTTTCTGCTAGGTACACTAGCTCTGGAGAGAGGTACACTACCTTGGTTGGCTATTGGTTCTAGGATTTTCTTCCAGAATTATTTTGTCTATCAATGTTAAGGTTCTCAGGGGTGGAATTTGTGCCTATGGTTGGGTGACAATATTGAGATATTGTCTACGGTGAAACAAGCACACCTATTATTCTAACAAGTTATGGGCCCACACTATCTTCGGGAAATCTAACCACTGGAAGGTAGATTGGGAGGATTTCCTCAGTTGCAGTTGTAGTTGTAGTCAAATTTTTGTTGCAGCAATAGAACCCTAACCCTCATTTTAAGGCACCTTAAGTGAAGCGCTTGACCTAATTCTTGGATAACCTAGTGCGCCCTAGCCTAGTGCACATCCTGGTACTCTCAGCAAGCCAAGGAGTCAAGTTTTATTATTTTGGTCAAAGTCAAAGGTTGACCAAGTCAAAATCAAAGGTTGACCAAGTCAAAGTAAAAGGTTGACCAATTCAAAGCAGTCATGAATTACTCTATGAATTTAGAAAAGAAGTTAGAAGGGGCTTCTAACTTCAAAGCATGGAAGACAAGGATTGACCTCATCCTTTCCAAGAATAAAGTGTTGGATATCGTGAAAGGGAAGATCATGGAACCACAGTTCAAAGAATGAAAAGAGAAGGAAACTCATAACGTTGCAGTTATGGAGAAGTTCAAGGACCATGACATCAATGCTATGAGTATCATAGTGGACTCTGTAAAGGACTATTTGATATCCTACATTTCTCATCTTGACTTATCTAAGAAGATGTACGATGCCCTAACCAACCTCTTCTTAGTTAGAAATATTGGACAGTGATGAGTCTGAAGAATGAGCTCTGTGACATTAAAATGAATGATGATGACACCATAACATCATACTTTGTATGAATCTCTTAGTTAATAGATCATATACAAGATATTGAGGAAATCATTTCAGAAAAGGAACTAGTAAATGGCCTTCCCAAGACATGGGATGCATTTTCCGCAAGCATGAACACAAGGATTATCCCACATTTAAAGAAATTTGGACTTGTTGTGCATAAGAAGAATCAAGGATTAGCACAAAAGAGAAATCCCAAGAGAAATATGATGATCAATCCTACACAACAAATTTCAAGAAATTCAGGAATAAGAAGAAGTTTGGCTCAAGGAAGAAACCAAATCAAGAAAGGGATATGTCAAAAATAGAATGCTTCAACTGCCAAAAATATGGTCACTACAGGAACCAATGTCCTGAGTTAAATAAAATGAAGGAAACACACAAAGCAATAGTTTTCAAAGAAAAGGAACTCTCAAAGAAAGTCAAGTAGGATGAAGAGGACTTTTTTTTCTAGTCAAGGTAACAACATTCTTCTGTAACCTAGTCCTTGTACATACCATGTTTACATATTTCTTGTACATATCATGTGTATCTATTTCTTGATAAGATGGTCATTATCAATGAAACAACACCTATGGAAGAATAAAAAGATAAGAATTGTCATTACAATGACTACTATTCAAACAATGTATCTGAAAAGGATGAAGTATGTTGAGAACCTTTGGTCACAATTCCCGTAAGTAGAAACTTCCAGATGGACCACAATCAGAATCAAAATTGAAGGAGTCAGACCAGAAAGAAGTCAATAATCAAGAGGAAACTATAATAGACTTGTGACACTTTACAAAAAGAAGTAAGGATGTAGACATAAGCATGGACTCTCTAAGATGGAGGGAGCTGATTGCCAAATCCCAAAAGAAGAGCATGCATATTGCTCATTCAGGCATGAACGCGGGATTAGAAGGGAGATAATCCCCAATGATATGATCCATTGAAGAAGAATCCATGAATATTATGAAGTATTTATCCATGTTATTCATTGGAGGTAGAAACCATTTGAAAATAAGCTTTGAGTATCCTTGATTGTCTATCTACATTCTTATGATGAAAGGAAGAAGTTGGAATCGTCAGGAATGAAGGACATGAAATATATAGAAGACTATATGGACCCCAAAGTTGAAGAACATGGAAGATTCGAAGAAAGAAAGAAAATCCAAAACAAACAATTGAACCAATTATTATACAGATAATCATAATACTACCAGCATGGTTTGAACCCACTAGAAGTAGTCAAGCAAAAGGAATGGAAGGAAGCTATGGTGAAGAACAATGTATGTGAGAAATTGTGAAAAAATGACTTATGAATGGAAGCATTAATAGATATAAGGAGAGATTTAGAACTAGAGGGTTCTCCTAGAAGGAGGGAGAAAACTATGATGGCAACTTGTTCCAGTAAACTAGAGGTACCTCTATTTGAGACATTATATCTCTTGCAGTATCCATGGATTGTAGTTTAAATTAGTTAGATGTAAAATAATTTTGTTCCCAATAGAGAAATTGAGGAAGAAGCATATGTAGAGAAACCTCAAGGTTTTTAGGTATACCAGAAAGAGACCCTTGTATACATATGGAAGAAGACCTTGTATGGATCCAAGCAACTTGGTGCAGAGCCTCTCATGTGCAATGAAAGCATGGTGAAAACTTCCTATGACAGAGGAAGTGTATCAAAATGGTTCTTCAGAAGTACGGGATAATGGATTGCAAATCCATGGCAAGCTCCCATGATAACATATATGGATAAATTGAGAGACTCTGATCCAGTGGGCCCATCCCTGTATCAAAAATTGAATGGCTCTTTGATGTATTTGGAGAATACTTAGCCAAATATTTTCTTTATTGTGAAAGTAGTTCTAGGTGGAACCTATCCATGAGAATTGAATAAAGCATGCCTTGAAATGTCTTTGTGGGATGTTTGAGTTATGATATACAACTGCATGTATTTATCGATTCAGATTGGTTAGAGAGTTTCAGTTTATAACAAAGTAAGTGTTTATTCGATATGTTTCAGTTTGATCTTTTCCATGATATCATGGGCTAGTAGGAAACAAAAATTTGTTGCACTCAATACTGCAGAAGCAAAATATATTGCAACTTGTGATGCTTGTAGCAAAGTAGTGTGGCTCCATAAGCCGATTTCTGGACTGTTTGATTAGGTGTCGCATTCGACCGTGATATATTGTGATAATCAAAGTTGTGTGAAGCTTTCAAAGAACCCGATGTTCCATGACAGGTCGAAGCACATTGAGATCAAGTATTATTTTCTCTATGATAGAGTCTAGAAGGGGAGAAGTGGTTCTTTAGTATATCTTCACAGATGAGTAGATATCAGATATTTTGGTAAAGCCTCTGTCCAAAATGAAAATTTTGCGTACTTAAGGAACAAGATGAGACTCGTGAAGGTGAATTATTGGAAAAGGAAGTGATTACTACCAGGTTGGGAGGGAGCACTGATATGTTATTGATATATGGACAATCATTTTACAGTTTGGAAAATATTCCAAGTTGGGAATTCACTTTCCAGTCTGGAAAGTGGTCCAATATTTCTGATGGACAACCATTTTGTTGTTCGAAAAATGGTCTAGAACAAACAGTCATTTTTGTAACAAAAATGGTCTGATAGATTGGTGATGTACCATAGACAATGATTCCCCTTGTGACCAGTGTGGGGGGATGGTATAGAAGATTCATTATCCTTGGCGATCACTCTAAGAAGTGGTCAAGTAGAATGGTATTCCTCTCTGAGCAGTCATTCTTTCAGAGTTCACACTGGTGAGTAGTTTCGAAGAATCATATGATATAGGAGGTTGGTGAAAGACAGTCATTTCCATAGGAAATGGTCCAAACAGTCATTCCCTAGGGAAGAATCATTCTCTCTAGGTTGCACTATGATTAGTGCCGAAAGAATGGCTCAGTTAGGTTGAATGGTCTAGGTTCAACAATCAAGGCTAGTCATTCCCTAGGGTAGACTCATTCTCTCTAGGTCATAGTATGAATCATGTCAGAATAATGGCCTAATTAGGTTGAATTGTACAGGTTCATAAATCAGGGAAAATTGTTCTTCTGTGATTGGGAAGAATAGTCCAGATGGCCCATGGATGATATTTAACCTTTTGAGGGAATATTCTCTTCCAGATATCACATATATGAGTGGAATAATGACCCAGATGACTCAATTTGTATCATGACATTGTTGATGCAGGTTGATATTAGATGATATGATTGTTGTGGAGATTGTATGTCTCTGGACAGTAGTTGTGTGCTATTGTAGTGGATTTGATCCATTGGTAGTGACTATGTGTCACTGGTTAGTAGTTGTGTACTACTAGGAGTGGTTGTGTACTACTGGATAATAGTTGTATACTACTATGAATAGACACAATTGTTTTCTATTGGATGGCATGGTTCTGATTGCCATGTAGATTATCTAGTTAGATAGTGATGTTGGTGCTAGTGATTTGATCATGAGATAGCTTGTGTGGCTACGATGATGCTACATGTTGATTGGTCTGTTTGTTCTCAAGACCATTTCCTTAATACCTCCCTAGTTAGGAGGGAGTGTTGATATTACAATAGTTGTGGGAGGTATTAACCTCTACGTGTAAACTTTGACGAGACTAGAATATTCTGGGAAGCAAGAGAAACCATAAAACGTTGGATAATAATCGTAGAAGACAAGCCGAATCAAGATAATAATTTATATTAAATTATTATCCTCAATAAGTAGAAGTTGGCCCAGTTAGGTCACTTGGAGGATTATAAATAAGAGGGCGTTAGAGCTTATTTTTCACACACACTCTCACAACTACATAAGGACAAATGGTGCACATGACTGGAGGAGAGCTGCAGTTGTTGCAGTGGTGACTTGGTCTTTGGTTATGGTTGGGATTTCTTCTTGGTTAAGGTTTGAACTTTCTGTTAGGTATGCTACCTTGGTTGGCTATTGGTTCTAGGCTTTGATTCCATAATTATTCTTTCTATCAAGGTTAACGTGCCCAAGGGTGGAATTTGTGCCTATTGTTTGGTGACAATATTGAGATATTGTCTATGGTGAAACGAGCACACCTATTATTCTAACACTTACTAGTCTACAAAAACATTGAAAGGTAAGAATGTTTAGTATTCAAAAATACTTGGTGGTCACATTTTATCCTTGGGACATTTTTCATATTTCAAAGTGCTTGATGATTATATGTGGTTGTAGGATTTGATGTTCTATTTTATGACTTGAATGAGTTTGATTTGAAGACTTGATGAATGGATAACTTAATGAAAAACACATATGCATTATGCATCCTATTGCTTGCATGTTGTGCTTAATGTCTTCATCATATTCTTCAGTTTCGAACTCTTGACTAGCGCAAAACCACTAATCCTTCTTTTGAGTTTGAGACTTGGCACATGTGGTTTTAAGGAAACTTATATACAACCACCCATGATTATCTTTAAACAAGCCCAATACTCATTCATAAGTTTTATTGAAATAAGGGAATGTAAGGTTTATTGTATAGTGGCAAGCACCTTCTTGTTTGCATAAATGATCTCATCCTTTCTTTGGTTGCAGGAGCAAGTTCACAGGGTGACTTCATTTACATGACTACTCCAGCCTTGAAATGCATGTGGGTAATCCCTTGTGGATCTTGTCTGTCGTTTGAAGCTAATAGTCAACATTATGGAATAAGCCTTTTATCTCCCAAAACTCAACCAATTCTTGTTCCTATCACCTTTGTATTGATGAGGCCGTGACCTTGATCCTTGTCAGGCCCCCCTCATTGGGTTCATCTCATTAGGCTATCCAAATGAAGTCCCTTATGAAATTCCTAAAGTCTGAAAGGCATAAGCTTCTTTGGATTAATCTCATTGGGTTCTTCTTTCGGCCTCCCCTTTCTCTGAAAACCATGATTGGCATGATGCCTTCACTTGTGTGTAAATTGGCCTCATTTTCCTAATTTTTATTTTATTATTATTTTTGTACATAATTTGAATATTTTTTTTTGTTTTAATTTTAATTTTAATTTACTATTTTTGTATTTACTTATTTTCATTTGCATTTTTCCTATTGTTTTGCAAAACCACATGGTTTTCCCCCAAAATTACCCTTGGTGTTTTTTTTTTTACGTGGAACAAATCTAGTTTACTTTATAAATATTTTACACGGGTCAAATTTGTTTTACATGGGTAGACCTTTTTTTTAAATGGTGTGTTTTTCCTAAAACCTTTTGACTTTTTGATTTATATTTAGATATATTTATATGTTCGTTTGTTTCTTACCCTTTATTTATTTCTCTTTTAAATTTATTTTTGTTTTTCCCATTTAGTTTCATTTTCTTTTTTAACATTCTTTTTTCTTTTTTCCATGGTTCCTCCCATTGGTCTTTACCTTCACTTAATGGTAAATTCCATTGGGAATTATCATTAAGACAAACCTTACCTCATTCTTAGAATCCCCTCTTCCCCTTCCCAAATACATCACCATCAAGAAGCTCATACTTAATATTATTCATTTGTCTTTGAGCATTATTTATCATCATTGTGATGAGCCATCAAAGTCGAGCCATCAGAACTAAATCCTTATCTTCATTCACCTACCCAACCTATCAGAGTTCGATGGACACATGCTACAGAATGGTGCTACAATATGAGGTACTATAGAATGAACTGCTGTAGAATGGAATGATTCAACGACCATCAGAGCCCAAGGAATGTCGTTGGAAAAGAATGATGTTGTGAAATGGTTATGTTGTGGAATGGATCGACTCAACGATCGTTGTTAGAAATAACTGCTACAAAATTTGGATGTTGTAGAATGGCCCAATGACCATTGGAACCCAAAAATCTTCATCAAAAAGAGTGATCATGTGGAATGAAGTTGTTGCAGAATGGTTAAGGATCAATGACCCAGATTCACCCACAAACATGATCAAAGGCTACTGAGCACTAGTTTTAAAACAAATATATCCATAACTATAGGTGTCAAAATAAAGCTCATGATGCCTCGTTGGAAATATATTGAGATGAATAATGCATTGGGATAGGACTTTAGGCCAAAATAGCAATGAAAAACTCTAGAAAATGCAAGGAACAACAAACCACGAATTTGGGGAAAACTTGACTATGAAAACTTTAGACGACCATATCTTCAGCTACATGAAATTAAATCAAGCCTAGGATAGCTCGTCAAAAAGATAGAAGAGAGTAGAATAAGATAGAATAAAAATTATTAATAAATCGAAGCCCAAAATTCTCAGAAAATGAAAAAACACATAAGAGGCCTGGATTTAATTGAAGAATGGGTAGTGCAATGTTCCAACAATCATATATGAATCTGTAGAAGTCGAAATCATGCCTACAATAGCTCGATAAGAATATGAGACAGAGAAGAATAATATGGAATGATCTTATTTAGCAAGCTAGCACCAGTAACACCCATAATAACTCAAGGAACAAAAGAGGACACCAATGGGAAGAATTAATAATTTTGTTTAATGAATATCATTTGTTAACTTCCTTAGGGACGAAATAACCACCTAGGAGTTTCTCCAACTTCTTTTCATAACACTCACATGTTAATTTTTGAAAATGGAGAAAATTTGAAATGTAAAATGACAAATAAAAGGGAAATTAAGTGAACAATCACAAGAGATGAAGAGTCTCTCTTGTCTTATAAAAGAGGACTCATTAAATGTAATAGAGGAATTTTCCCCATTGTATAGTCTAATAATACTCTTCTTTTTTAATATATGAAGAGAAAAATTCATTTTCGAAGTCATAATTGTTTTCAAATGCTTGTGAGACTATTCTATACATCTATTTGTCATTTGAGTTTTCTGGGTACTAATCATGCGAACTATTTATATGCTTAGTATCTAGAATTTGTACGTTGTTGTGATTTCTAATGAGTGCAGGGATGATGTTACAGGTGTCCTCTTCAACTATTTGAGATGATATCTATGATATTATTGTTATAACATACTCTTGTTTGTCATGAACTATTTATGTTGTCAAAGTACCATTTTAAGTTGTGCTCATCTATTAGTTTTTCTCCCGTGAGGTTAGAAGTAGTTAGATTAGATTAGTTTTCTTTCATTTAAATTAGTCTTAGGATTAATTATAACTTGTTGGGCAACAATTCAATGTCTTTCCCATTTTTATTCTTTTAATACTTAGTGGAAATGAGACCGACATACTCATCGGAAACGCTACACCAAACAAGAGTAGATCTAATTGGGACCTGCCATTAGGCATTCTCCTTTACCCGATTGACATGCCATTTGGACCCGTCAACAAAAATGGTGCTAGAAGGAGGGTCATATGACAAGTTGATCCTGTGGAGTCGATTTTATAATTTTTTTTTAATTTACTAATGGTTCCATCCCAAATCCATTTATGGAGACGTTTTTATGGTAATGTACCTCCCAAACCTCCTAGAAAGATTTTACATTTCTTGTTGCAACTTAAATTTGATGGCGAGGGTGAAACCTATGCATCTGAACATGCTTTAAAATTTTGGATTTTTTTTTCTTTTCAAAATATTATTGATAGAAATCTCACTTTTGTAGGCCGGGTCAAGAGTTGGTGCAAGACTTTGTTGTCTACCTATATTCACACATGGGAACAATTTATGTGTGAATTTCTGCATTCTTTTGAGAATTATGATTATGATAACTTATGTGCAGAGATAACATACCTTAGAAAACACAAAGATGAATCTCTTGAAGATTTTTCTATCACATTTACTCATCTTTTCTATAGGTTTCCTTTGGATGATAGGCCCTCTACCAATGATTTAATTTCCTGTTTAATTTCTCTTACTCATGAAACATATCAACTAGAGGATAATGAATATAAATCATGTATTAATGGTTCCTTACATAGTGTTGTTGGATAAATCGGTGAATGCGGACATAAACTAATCTCCCTAGATCCACCTGGATCTAGAAAAAAAAAAGATAGGACATGACGCTTTACCTAAGTTACTATCATTGAATTTACTACCAAAGAAGGAATGGATGACATACCTTTAGATATCTTTTCCTTATATCTTTGTTGTCCCTGCTTCACTCTGGTGCTCTTGTGAGATCAGATCTGCAATGACACAAACCAACCAAAGTGAAAGCAACAATAATAGATTCAATGAAAACCTAAACATGTGATCAAGGAGTCGTATATTAAAATGCTAATGATTTTATGGGAAAGAAACATGCCATTGTATTATATAATGTGGAAGAAAGATACAACCAGACACCTTGATGTTGTCAGGTTCCTTCCAACAGTTCCTTTCTTCCCACACACTTCTTTCTCCATGGATTCTAAGACCAACAATCTATCTTGACAAATATCAAAGCCAACATACCAAGCTAACAATCTCAAGCCAAATTTCTAATCTCAAAGGCTCAAGAACTTTCCAACCCCAATCAAGATAACTTTCTCCATGAGAACTCCTCTCCTTTTATAGGATGAAGAGGATAAGGTGAGGAGGTTAGGATGATCCCACTAAATCATGAAAGCGAGTAAGATTCAAACCATTCAGAGGCCACCTCACCATAGAAGATTCTACTTCTAGAAGCATCGAGAAGATGCTTGTTTTTCCCACGTATAGGAATTTCCACACCCTAGCTATAGTGTAGCCTGCGAAAACCAGGAATTTCCTCACCCTGGCTATAGTGTAGCCTGCGGAAATCAGGAATTTCCTCACCCTGGCTATAGTGCAGCCTGTGGAAACCAGGAACATCCTCACCCTGGCTATAGTGCAACCTACATAAATCCTCTTTAATAGTGTTTTTACAAAGCAAAATACAACTTCTTCTCTCAGTAAAAGTTCTTCTCCCTTCATTCTTCAGGAATTTAGGCCATTGACCCCTCTAAAGGAAACAGATAGGTTTACACCATTAACGGTCATAAGGGTGACAAAAATAATGTGTAACAGAGAGCCCCCAAAAGTATGAAGTTAGAACAAAGTGATAGATGAAATTCTTTGTCGAGTGTGTGTAGGTAACAAGGAACACATCGGTCAGAAACCTGCCAACAAACAAGGAAATACAATACAATAATATATCATCACTGAGGTAGGCATTCCCATACTCAGAATATAAATGACTCAAATCATAAATGCCAACATGCAAAGATCCATGTCAAGTAATACAGGTCATGCCCACCAAACATACACTGTGGATCCATGCCATTATGAACCAAATCTAAACATAGCCACAAAAAATACACTGTGGATCTATGTATTAAAGACTCAAATTTGAACATATCCACAAGACATACAATGTGGATATAAGCAACAGTACAAACTGAATATACTCCAACGCAACCTGAATCTGTTAGAAAAGATTCAGGGTCTTCATCTCCACCACTCTATAGTGCAAATCTAACCATGTGAATACATGTGCTAAAGTCGAACATGGTAGAAACCACTTGATTATTGGTCATTAGTGTATATCGTTAACAAGTGCAAGGGAAAACACCATTAATGTCAATGACTCCCAAGGTACTCTAGTACAATCCAACGAATGTGAATTAATGAGATGAAGTCGAACACTTGGTGAAATCTCCCGATCAGGAGTCAATGATGAAAACCCACTGTCGAAAGTGAGGAACTTTCCATTGAGGCATGCAAGTTCCAAGGTACCAATTAGTTTCTAAGTCTAATTCTTGGATAATGAGTTGAATTCAACAGGAAAAGACTCGTTGTAGGAGGGCCTTAATGTATCCCACATCGATGACACGAAACGAGTAACAAGATTTGGTGTAGATCAGAGTAACAAGTGATTCGGGACTGACTCGGGGATGGCCGACGCAATAGAAGGATTAAGGACTGCAGAAATGGCCGACATAATAGAAGGATTTTCAAGTTTGACTTATCTTTGAACATATTGACGACACGACAACTGTCTTGGAAACACTGACACAACAACAAGGATCACAGACCAATTTGTAATATTATAAAGGAGTATGATCAAGAGACAAGCGGATTTTCCAACCCAGACACAAAGCAAGTGAAAGGGTGTCATATTCAAAAGAGACTCTTCCATGGAATACAGGTTTAGACATATTTCTTTCCCAATTCCCCCCCCACCATTTCTGGCGAGTACCTCTTTATTTTTACGTAAGCTTGAGGAGGATAACATATTCTTGTTGATGTAAGCTCATCCTTCAGATGATTCCTTCAAAGTATGTTTAACAAACCCTAGGAAAGAGTGGTTCGGTCCCATATGATTCTTTCGATGTTTGTTTTATGAGTCCAAAGAAAGAAACTCGGGGGTTTTTCATGTTTAGAGAGTCTAAAAAACACTTAAAGAGAACTCTCTCAGTTCCTTTTTCGTTAGTTAGTTTGATGAGACCGAAAAAGTGATAACCTACCACCCATTGAACATTTTATTCAAATGATTTTACGAGCGTGAAAATAACAAGATCGCTCAAAAATCTTTTCATGTTTAGAGAGTCTGAAAAGAGATTAAAGGGAACTCCAGGGGGTTCCTTTTTCGTATAACCTTTACTAGTCCGAAAAAGTGATAAAAGTTTACTCAGTTACATTCTCATTGATTTACGAGCATGATAAAGAACAAAGACTAAGCTCGGTAACTTATTCTCATGTATTTACGAGCATGAGAAATAACAAATACTAATCTTGGGATTGTTTTCATTTTTACGCAAGCTTTAAAACAAAACAAAACTATGCTTGGGATAGATTTTATTTTCTACACAAGCTTAAAACTAAACAAAACTATGCTTGGGCCTGGTTTCATTTTTACACAAGCTTGAACCAGAGGAAACTATGCTTGAGGTAGGTGGTTTCATTTTTACGCAAGCTTGAACCATAGAAAACTATTCTTGGACTTCCTAACGCATAACACAGGGATGGTTTCGTCCAACGGCATAGGTGGATGAAATGAAATTTCAAATTGTAGACGAAGGACTTGACTCAAAAAGAGAGGGGGAAATCTATTTCATTTTTTAATGAGCTTGACACAGGAGAAGAACTATGCTCGTAAATCTAGGTATAATCCCCAGACCATTGTTTCATTTTTAACGAGATTGACACAGAAACGGGAACTATGCTCATAACCTCTGTTTCATTTTTTAATGAGGTTGCCACATAGACGCAAAAAACTATCCTCATAACTGGTTTCATTTTTTAACGAGATTGAAACAAAAAAACTATGCTCAAAACTGGTTTCAGTTTTTAACGAGCTTGAAATCAGAAAACCATACTCAAAGATGGTTTCATTTTTTAATGAGCTTGAAATAAAAAAACCATTCTCAAAGATGGTTTCATTTTTTAATGAGCTTGAAATAAAAAAAACATGCTCAAAGATGGTTTCATTTTTTAATGAGATTGAAATCAAAAAACCATTCTCAAAGACTCTCTTCGTGATCACGACTTCCAAGAGGACAGTTCTCTGGAAGGAAACCATGTCAAGGGACAAAAAACAGTCATGGCCTCCAAGAGATATTCACTTGACGGAAGAAACACACTCTGGAAGGAACACATGTCGAGGGTCACGACAGGGGTAAAGAGGTCAAGCTCCAATAGCCCTACTGAGAGACCACCATGTCAACTAACAGATCCAAGTCATTTTCATTGGCAGCAGAAGGCATGGGAGAAAATTCCACATAATTGACCTGTGGTAGGGGCGATACCGTCTGCATATAAGAACCATGTAGGGAGGTCATTGAGGTCAAGTCAGGACCAAAAAATGGAAGTTGATCAATGGTCACAATTATTCCATCGTTCGGGAAAGATATCACACGAAAAAGAGTGGACATGATAGTTTTCATGGCATAGACATAATCTCGCCCAAGGAGTAACGCAAAATCCAAGGGATCTTGGACTACCATGACATCAATAAAGACAATTTTTCCTCCCAAAGTTACAACAAACAGAGGAAGGGTCCCTAAAGGTTGACTAGTTCTTCTCCCATGTCAAGCTCATGTTGATCCTTCACCTTCTTCACCAGTAAGATGTTCTTCACCTTCTTCACTTGCAAGGTCTTCTTTCGTTTCATCTTCTTCACTGAGTGAAAGCTCTAAAGTTAGTAACTTGGTGAATAAGAAGAAGAAGAAAAGGAATATTAAGAAGAAGAAAAATAAGCAAGGATCCACACTTCCAACCACTGCCAGACATGTTGGAAAACAACCAGTTACTGTTAATCATGTTGGGAGTGTTGATGATGTCAAGATCACCCAAACAACCCATAAGCCCAAGTACCCTTGCATGATTTTTAAGGGTAACCATCTTCTTAAGGATTTCCCTGGTCTATCCAAGGTTATAGAAGTATGGTCTACACACCCTCACCAACCCATGTCATTAGCCTTTGAACAACATGCTAATGAACTCTCATCAACTAGTCACGATATAGTTGGGAAGAAGAAAAGTTGAGCCAAGTTCCCATGTATGTTATGCAAAGGGCGTCATCTAACTCATCTTTTCCGTCATATGAAAGAAGCCTCGAAATTCCTGGAAGACATGACTATTTCAAAGCCTCAACTTCCAGCTGCTTATCGCAAGCGAAGTCACCAATTTTGTTGTTGGATAAATCGGTGAATGAAAACATAAACTAATCTCCCTAGATCCACCTGGATCTAGAGCAAAACAAGACAGGACATGACTCTTTCCCTAAGTTACTATCATTGAATTTACTACCAAAGAAGGAATGGATGACATACCTTTAGATATCACTTCCTTATATCTTTTTTGTCCTTGCTTCTCTCTGATGCTCTTGTGAGATCAGATCTACAATGACACAAACCAACCAATGTGAAAGAAACAATAATAGATTCAACATGTGATCAATGAGTCATGTAATAAAATGATAATGATTTTATGGGAAAGAAACATGCCACTGTATTATATAATGTGGAAGAAAGATACAACCAGACACCTTGATGTTTTCAGGTTCCTTCCAGCAGTTCATTTCTTCCCACACACTTCTTTCTCCACGGATTCTGAACCAACAATCTATCTTGACAAATCTCAAAGCCAAAATACCAAGCTAACAATCTCAAACCAAATTTCTAATCTCAAAGGCTCAAGAACTTTCCAACCCCAATCAAGCTAACTTTCTCCATGAGAGCTCCTCTCCTTTTATAGGCTGAAGAGGATAAGGTGAGGAGGTTAGGATGATCCCACTAAATCATGAAAGCAATTAATATCCAAACCGTTCGGAGACCACCTCACCATAGAAGCTTCTCCTTCTAGAATCATCGAGAAGACACTCGTTTTTCCCACGTACAGGAATTTCCGTACCCTAGCTATAGTGCAACCTGTAGAAACCTGGAATTTCTTCACTCTGGCTATAGTGCAGCCTATGGAAACCAGGAATTTCCTCACCCTGGCTATAGTGCAGCTTGCGGAAACCAGGAATTTCCTCACCCTAGCTATAGTGTAGCCTGCGAAAATCCTCTTTAATAGGGTTTTTACAAAGGAAAATACAACTTCTTCTCTCAGTAAAATTTCTTCTCCCTTCATTCTTCAGGAATTCAGGCCATTGACCACTCTAAAGGAAACATATAGGTTTACGCCATTAATGGTCATAAGGGTGACAAAAATAATGTGTAACACATGGTGATTTAGATTTAAATGAAAATGTTGAAAATGATAAGGGTTTAGTTGGACTCCATATGTCCGAATATTTATTTACGATGGAGGATATATATTAGAGGGAGAATTCCTTTTCAAAAGAAACATATGTATCCTCCCACCACTCCATCCCCTCTTTCTTTCCCTGTGACGAAAAATATACCTCTTGTCTTGTAAATTCAAATTCATATTTTTATGTAGTTTCCCAAGAGAAGGGTTTTTCTATTGATAATGGGACACTTCAGGTCACACCGATGGTTATGTTAAGTTCTCATTATCCTATCTCATATTTTCCATCACAAGGAATGGAAGAGGAAGTTGTGGGGAGTGACATGAATGCTTATCATTGTGTTAATAAGAAAATATAGACACCCATGACATGTATCCTTCCTCACCCATGTATAATTTGGAATTAGTTTATACTGATTTGAATTTTCCTACTCTTATAAATTCTCCTAGTTCAACTGACATAAATAAAGAATGTTTTCCTACTGCTAGTGGATCATTTATTGAAAATTGTTGTTCTAAAAGTTCTTGTGATGTGATCTTCTCCTCTAACCATGAGTATGCTATGAAATATATTTCAAATTCTCATATTGTGTGGGATGAAGACAACCACACTAATCTCTTCACTTCAGGGGAAGAAATTAACATACAAGACATACCACTTCTATCACAACAATCCACTTTTTTCTTGGAAGAGGAAAACCATGTTGAGGAAGAATGTGTTGATTGTGAAACCATTCCTAGTGTGGATCATACCAACTCCCAATCATTCATCAATGTTCTTAAGGAAGAGGAAATAGCATTCTGGGAGTCATTTGTTGAAAATGTTTCATGTACAAGCTAAACTTTTAATTCTCTTAATTCTTCCACTTATTATTATTTGTATTCTGATCTCTTTAATGATTTTGTTTTGAAAGAAGTCACCCATTCTTCTATTCAAATGAAATCAATAGTCTTGACCTTCTTTGAAGTACTTGATGGTGGTAATGTGCATTCAAAAGATAGAGAGGATAATGCCTCTTCCCTTGAACTTAGCACAAGTATGCCTTATCAGCCTTTTCCATGGGAGAAAGGAAATGTTGTAGAAAATGTATATCAAACCATGTCTTCGTATGTTTTATCTTCAGTTTGGATTAATAGAGAGTCTTATTGTTCAAGTAGCCCTTTAGTTAATATCGTTGATGCTAGTGGCTTCCACCATTGTCTTGAGGATTTTTCTTATACCATGGTGGGTACTAGCCCATGATTATCATTCGATTCCACTATTCTATCTCAAGTAGATGGTTTCTTGAAGTATGAGCCCCGAGAGGCTTGTTAAGACAATAAGGCACTTCAGTATACACCGATGTTTATGTCAATCCCTAGTTCTCTTGGTTTGTATTTTTAATTTAACATGTTTACTAGCATAACGCCTCTCTCACCAAGTACACTTCATATGAATTCTATGCAGGGTTCTCATTCCATATGCTACTTTCCATTGAACTCACTCTATCAATTCTATGTTAGCCATGGTCAATTTTATGATAGAATTGAAACATTTGGAGGAATTTTATTCAATTAATGTTCCCATGAATTATCATTGTCACATATTTAATATAGTGGATAGAATTTTTCATGCTCTAATTTTTCCTACTTTTACTCTATATTTATTCCAAGCTCTATCATTGATGTTTTGTCTTGAACATATGTTTGCAGGCTTGGCATTATACACATGGATACATTGGCATTATGACTTTGCATATCTCGTTTTACATCCATTGTAGCATATAATAGGAGTAGGATAGAGTAGGCTAGTGTTTTTTTTTTCTTCGCATAGTATTAATTTTGCTTTCTAGTTTTTTGATTAGGTTTTTTTTCTCCTTTTATTTTATTTACTGTTGGATGAACAATACATGTAATTCTCAACAGAGGTGGGAGGAGATAGTAAATATTGCACACTAATTTCCCCTTGAATGGACTTTTTGAATTTAATTGTGATATGGCTTTTTTATTTTATTTTTCGCTCTCAAAACTCTCTATCCGTGGGACAATTTTAAGATCCTTGCTTATATTCATTCTCCACTTTGAAAAGTCTTTTTCAAGCATTTTGTTATTGTACAAGTGGGTCTTTTAAATAAAGGACATTATTTATTCCCTATTTTGGTGAGATTAGGCACTTAGATTTGTTCCGTCTCATATCAACATGATTCTAATTGGGAAAGTTCACTTGGTTGATATTCTTTTTAAGTTCTGATTTTGATGTCCCATACACATTAATTGAAAGTTTTGAGTATTAAAATTCTTCCCACCTGAAATCCAAGCCACTCCAACTCCTTGTAATCTCTTTAGATGATTATTTTTCCTTGGTTTTGGAGCTATCCAAATGGTTTCTTTTCCATTGACTCTTTTCTTTGATTACTTTCAGCCAACATGATTTTTTGTATAGTCTTTTCTTTGCATAGTGAACTTGGTTGATTTCTCTTTTATTTTCTGGGCATTGGCTGCACATGTCTTATGCTATGTTCAGGGAGGATTTTCATCTTTTATCTTGCAACTTTCTTTACCAAAGTTTCCTCTAATACACAATAGACAGAGATATTCTTTCACACTATCTATATGCATGTTTCAACATTGTGGACATCACTCTTATTTAAATATTTTGTTGATATCTTTTTGAAAAAATTTCTTGGGAACCAGTCATTTTATTCTCCAATCCACTAATTTACTAAAGAATCAATCCTAACACTATCAATCATGAGAATTTCAGATCTAATGTTTTCTTGTAGAGTATATTTTAACCATGGATTTGTTGATTTTAAGTCACTCATTCTAGTTATATTCCTGAGTAACCATATTTTTATCATAGTTGAGTACTACACACTTATCTCAATGTTGAAGCCATTCAAATCCTTGGAGTTGTAAATACCTTGATGGAATATGTCAATACAACTTCTAATATTCTAATTTTGAGTTTTCAACATTTGTTTCAATCTTAGTCACGACAATAAGTTTCAAGATGTGAATTTCTCATGGGATGTAACTCATCAATCTATTAGGCCCCACACTCTTCAACACTCCTTGAATCAAAACTTGGTGTATTCATAACTTGGGAAGATAAGAATGTTTGGTTCATGACTTGAATATCTTTATTGGATATCGCTTGCTCATGAGCTTGTTGATTTTGTTTTCCGTATTACATGTATTATTCTTTTGAATGGAAAACCTATCTAGTAGAGATAAAATATTCACACTCTTCTTTTTCATTTCATTTTCTTCATATTCTATGACATATGTAAACTCAAGGAAGTAAAATTTATTGTTTTTCTTCTTAGAACACTCTTTGGAACTTGAGGATATCAAATTTATGGATTTTTCCATCATGACAAACATCAATTTATCACTCAAATAGAAATCAAATCTTATTCAATTCATTCATTTATGATTTCTAATTCTATCTTTCATTTATGATGGAAGAGTCAATCCATCCGGGATATGATATGAGATTACTTGAGCCTTTCTAGAGTATCTTAATTTTTATCATTTCCTCAATGATTTCCTCTTACCTCTCACAAGATTGAAGATGATCATATGAATATTTTACTTTATTATCATTAATGACAAGAGGAAATAAATGCATTGTCTTGCAAGAATTATGATTTTTGAATCAATTTTTATTTATCTTGTAAGCATGAGCAAGATTGATAATGGACATGTATATTTAGAGCATGGATGGAATTGAAGTATTATGGTCGTATTTGTTTAATTTGATTGATTTTGATTTTAGGAATGAGATATAGTGTCGAGGGGATACAAATCTCACAACAATCAACGACACTAAATTTCATGTCAAATGGAATATTGTGGGAAAGAATATATTGCTTATGTATTTAAAAGGAGGCTGTGATATTTGACTGAATGGACAATGAATGGATACTTGATGACAACATTGACACTTGTATAATTTTATGACAACCAATTTAGTTCCATTTTACATTATCTTAGCATGCTTTGCTTAAGATTAGTTTTAATTTTGGTCTTTATTTTTCTTTTTAGTCTAATTCCATTTTAATAAGTTAGTCATTTAGAGGAAGAGATTCTTCCAAACTGTCTAATAGTTGATCATACCATTATCTTTTGTTATGCAGGATGAGAAATGAATTCTACAACCAACAACTCATGATTTTTCTCTTTAATGAAGGCAACATAGGGAAGTTTTAATCTAAACTTGGTTGCTCATATTCCTTTGTGATATTTTCTAATTAACCAAGAATGTCACCAACCCAACAATTGCTCATAAATGTTGTATCATTCATATATTTACATGTTTATATTTAATCTAGTGGATATTTGGAGTCATTTTAATGAATATTTTCAGTAACTTCTATAACTATAATATCCCCTCTTTGCCTCATTAGATTGAATTGTTTGAATCTTTGGGTTTAACAATTATCTTCTATGGAAAAGAGAAATCAATGCTTCGGTGAAAGATGTCACTTGTGATTTATGTTGTTGAAAATTCATCATTTTCAAGTGTGAAAAGGACTTTCTCATGTCAATACATATTGAAATATTATGGGTTTGTGAAATATTCATGTGAGTGAATCTAAAAATATGTTTTAACTAAAATTCTCCATTGACTCACTTTGTTAAGTAACAGTAACAAGTTCCCAGCAGATTTTCCTTGATTCACTAAATGAAAGAGCAATTACATATTACAATTGGATTAGAGGATTGTGTTGCAAATTTTTCACTGGATCATCAATTCTTGTAATCTCACTTTCAGATCTTTACCTTGGGAATCTTTCTATTGGGCTTGATGTTGAATGGCTAAAATTTCTTGATTGATAATTTCCCTTGACTTACTTTCCAATATTTCATTGAGAATGCATTCACTAATAATGCTCATCATCTATATTATGTTGTGGACCTCTCTTTCACGGTTAATTCTCCCCGTAACGACTAACGAAGTGTGCTTTTATTTTTTCTCTTAGTTTAGTGTAGTCTCTTTCTTTATTTTAATATAATTTTACTTTCTTTTTCTTAATTCTTCAACCATGGAAGTGAGTTAATATTCTTATACCATCATAGGTGAATTCTTAAATTTATCCAATTCCTTCGGGCATTTTAACAATATGAAATTTGTCATTATAAAATTTCAAATCTATTGGAATGTAGGCCTCGTTAGATATCGATTTTCTTGATCCGTGCTCATCATAGTCTTGCTGATTTTTAGTTCTAAAAATCTATGGGATGGGTCTTAGCTTAATGTGGAAAGCTTATTTATTAAAACTTTTCCCTTGTCCCAACTCTTATAGCTTGAATAATGATACTTTTGTGTATATCATTCATAATTTGTTGCTACCACCAGATTTATTACTCACTGTTGGTTTCTATATTTTTCAGCCAATTCTCATTCTTTTGATGACTGACATTCTAGCTTTAGACTTCTCTTAGTTTAGTTCTCTTTTCATGAATTGGCTTCGGTTTTAGCACTTGCTTTCTTCTTGTATAGATCACTTCCACCCTTTATTTTGAATGTTGGTACGTTCTCTGATTTGATTTGACTCCTTAGTCTACCTTGAGGATTATTTTAAATTTGAGTGAAGGGTTGGTCCAATTTTGGTCACATATTGAATAATTTTTTATGAGTCATAAGATACATGGGCTACTCTATCTGAATGAACATTCATGAAGTTCTTAGATGTAGGTATGGACTAATAGTTCTAGTGGAACACATGTTCCTATTGAGTGTATCATGATAATCCATAAGTATAGGAAAGTGACTATCTATCTTATTCTTTGAGCTCCATTCACTTCATATTAATAAAATGGCCAACACTGTGATGTTTTTTGGGGAGACATGTGGGTTAAACTAAAATTCATAACATCTACTCAACAAATCAAAGAAAATCTCGTATTAGCCTGTTTCCTTCACTCCCTATGTGCATATGCATATCTATATATAAAATCTAAAAGGGTGAGCATATTTTGAAATAAAAAGGAAGTTGAAAGCACTATTAATAGTGTGGGAAGTACAAGTAAACCCGTCGAGACTTTGCTTGTATAGTACATAGGCAATTTCTCTGGGGCTATGGACATTCGCTGGTAGCGAAGCAATGACAAGAAAAGAGAGATGAGGAACACACTTATGTAGATGTTTTCTTTTTATAAAAGTGAAAATCCATGGTTAAACCAAAGCTAATTTGAAGTGTGTTGCTAGTAAAAGAATTTACCTCACTAATTACCTCTTTGAAAAGGGTATGTTTGATTAAAAGTACTAGAAATTTTGGGTTATATATTTTGGAAATTTTGCATCATTGTGGTACCCATGATTATTAGAAAGTTGTCTGCAATTTGTTGAGCTTATCTTTAAAATTTAAATCTGAAGTAAAGGCACTACACTTCTACTGGCAGAGATAACTATTTCTTCTAGTGTGTTGCCATTTGTTGAGGCCCCCTACTAAAATTTCATCCCTAACATCTAATCCCCTACTTCTTGAAGCTAGTGCTAATTCTTTCTATACCTTGAGGGATTTGGGGGTTAATCTTGATTGATGATTTTCTTTGAAGGAGCTTGATTGTTCCTTTTGATTTAATGCCTTCAAATGTCTTCATGATGCTTCCTAACTTATGATGTTTTCATTGACATTGACACATTATCCTTGGGACATTTTGTAGATTTCGAAGTGATTGATGATCATATGTGGTTGTAGGGTTTGATGTTCTATTGTATGAATTGAATGAGTTTGTTTTGAAGACTTGTTGAATGGATAACTTAATGAAAAAAACATATGCATTATGCATCCTCTTGCTTGCATGTTGTCCTTAATGTCTTGATCATATTCTTCAGTTTCGAACTCTTGAATAGAATCACACAATCACTAATCCTTATTTTGATTTTGAGACTTGGCACATGTGGTTTTTAGGAAACATGTTTACAACCACCCATGATTATCTTTGAATAAGACCAATATTCATTCATTATTTTGATTGAAGTCAGGGAATGCAATGCTTATGTATAATGGGAAGTTCCTTCTTGATCACATAACTAATCTCATATTTTTAGTGGTTGCAAGAGCAGGTTTGCAGGGCCACTTCATTTACATGATTGCTCCAGCCTTGAAATGCATGTGGGGAATCCATTTATCTTCTTCCTCTTTCTAAAGCCTTTCTCTATTGTGGATGTTTTCTGTCATTTGAAGATAATAGTCAACATTATGGAGTAAGTCTTGTCTTGCCCAAAACTCAACTGATTCTTGTTCCTATCACCTTTGTATTGATGAGGTCATGACCTTAATCCTTATCTGGAACCTTGATCCTTTTTGGGCCCCCCTCAATGGATTCATCTCATCAGGCTAACCAAATCAATTCGCTTCTGAAATTCCTAAGGTTTGAAAGGCATAATTTTCTTCGGATTATTCTCAGTGGGTTCTTGTTTCAGGCTCCCCTCTCTCTGAAAACCATGACTGGCATGAAACCTTGACTTGTGTGTAAATTGGCCTCAATTTCCTAATTTTTATTTTATTATTATTATTGTACATAATTTGTATATTTTTTAATTTTTATTTCTTTCTTCTTTTTGTTGTAATTTTTATTTTTATTTGTATTTTCCCTTGGTTTAAAAAAACCACATTGTTTTTTTATAAGTGAGTTTAGGATCCTATATTACTAAAAGGGAAATATAGTACAAAAAAAGGGAACTCCCTGGTCTGCCAAAAAGGAAACCAGGCCAGAGGTTCCCAAGTTGCGTTTTCTGAAAAGAGCAAGGGGTATGACTGGGGTGCCACCGTGGGAAACTAGCCCAATCCTACCATATCCAAGTTTTGAGAAATTAATCACTACAGACATAAAAAAGAGAAACAGAGACTAAACAGACGCAGGACTGACCCGACTGATTTCCAATAGAATAACCAGACGCCAATCTAGGATGATGGTATGCCTCTTTCCTTCATCAGACTGGCCTTTGTTCTCCTCCTTTTGGGATACCGTGCGATTCTTTCTGATGTGTGTTGGGGATCCATTCCCGTTAGCCGGAATGATGTCCATGTGATGGACGTAGCACAGGTAGAGGTGGAATTGAGCAGCTAACCGCTCAATCTTGGCTTGCTAGGCCTTCTCGACCTCAATTAGCAGTCTGGTAATGGTTTCTAGACCACTAAGGTGTCTCAGGATTTTGTTCAACAATTTCCTGTGTTCGTTGTTGTTCTCATGTCTGGTGTCCCCCCTTTCCGAGCTCACCTTGCCAATCAACATCTTTGTCGGCCACGCCATCTCCATCGTTTTGTGGTAGAGGGTTTCCTTGGTTTGCGTGGCTCCAGGGTCAATTACCCAGTTCGTTTCTTGGGTCAGAGCATTCCGAGTTTTTCCCTTGCGACTTATTTTGATTTCGTTTTCCAAACAGTTAATAGTCACTTTTCCCTTTGGTGTAACCAGGGTGTGGAAGCTGCCCTCCGCGTCTTCGATCGCCTGCTCCATCCTTGAAACCCGTCGGGGATTATTTTGAGTTCCCTTCCTCAGGGGGTCCCTTTTGTTGTGTTTTCTCTTCATTCGTACCATCCTGTCTCGCCTATGGAATCTCCTTTGTTGGCTTCTCAACTTGTTTCCTACCCTTATGTCTATGGTGGTTCCTAAATTTGTGCTGTTCAGTTTACATCTATTTCTACTATTTCTTCTCTTATTGAAATTTCCTTGCTGCGGGCTCATCCTGTTAAGCATGGTCTGCCTGTAGAGGTGAACCTTCCTGTCCCTTTTCCCTGTCGCGGTACGTATGATCATGATGACTTCACCGTTATCCATGTACGGGCCCTTTCCCTTTCTCTCTTGATATCCTACTGATCATCTCCCCGTACCTAATCTTTGGTGTGGTGGGTTGATACTAGTTTGTGTCAAACCCTCTTGCCTTACGTCATTCCCTACCTTCTGTGTGTCGTTGATACTTTCCCATGGTCTTTCCCCACAAATCTTACTATTGACATGACCTTGTTTTCGTACCCTCGCCTGTTTTATAATCTAATCCTGCATTGTGATTGGTGGTCGCGTGTTGGGCCATCATCTCCTGCTTGGGACTTTCGTGTTGTCCTCTGGGCCTTTCGTTGCCCTCCTTGATGTGACCTTCCTTGCTCCAATTGTTGTCACAGTATTTTGTTGCTAGTTGGAGGCAGTCCATTCTGAATTGTCCTTCTGGGATGTTGAGCTAGGTAGTATCTAGTACCGATCCTTCTTTGCTAACCCCCTCATTGGAAATTATGTCCGCCAGGCCATTTGCTGACCTGTGCACCCAACACAACTCCATTATGTTAATCGTTTGCAGATGCTCCTAAATTTTTTGTAGGGAGTGTGCCAAGCGCCAGTGTCTATGTACTTTTCCTACTCTGGTGCCATTTTGGAGTTTCTTTACCATGTTGATGACCAAGGTGGAGTCACCTTCCACGATATTGTTGGTTAGCCTTTCACGACTTAGAATTTTGAGCCCGAGCTCTAGGGCTCCAAATTCCGCTGCGTTGTTGGTTGAGTTTCCCATACTCCTAGCATACAGTCGAATTATGTTTCCACCACTATCTCTGATCACCCCTCCCATCCCTGTCATTCCCGGGTTACCTTTTGCCACCCCATCAAAATTTAACTTAAGGAACCCTGCCAGAGGTTGTGTCTAGTTGCGCTCTCCTAATTGGAGTTGTGGTGGCCTCCCTACATGTGTATTGTTGCACCCATATTTTAGGTAAAAAAGTTCTAGGATTCGGGAGTCCTGGCCTATGATTTGCACTTTTCCAGTCTGGCAATTGCGGCTCTGTACCATTTCTCGTATTTGTGAGATTAGTGCTTTCTTGAGTTTCCCTTCCGGAAGGTTTTCGTTCCTGAAGATGCGTCGGTTCCTTTCTTTCCATATTGCCCATATGATCATCCCTGGCATGAGGTTCCAACAAAGGTTCACCATTTAATTTTTTCTATAACTCTCATTCCATTTATTGATGGTTGCACTGATGTTACCTCGGGTCCTATTGGATTGGCGAAAGATTCTTGCTACCCAATCCCATATCTCTGTTGTGTAATTACATTCATCGAGGAGATTAATAGTTTTTTCTTCCTTTTCTTGACAAAGGTGGTGTCGTGATGGGCCTATGAAACCTCTTTTCCTTAGGTTTTACCAGGTTAGAATTCGGTTGTGAAGTACTAACCATTTGAAGACTTTGATTTTTTTCCACTGGGGGTTGTCTCATATCTTTCCCCATTGTTGTGTCAAATCTTCTTGGTCCTGAGCCATGATGTAATTCTAGGCTTCTTTTAAGTTGAATTCCCCACCATTTTTCCTGCCCCATATTAGTTGGTCCTCTTCTTCTGAAACTACAATTTTCCTTTTCCCCAATTCCTCCTCCACCTCCTTCGCTATTGTTGTGATTTGATCTCTATTTTGTGGATTGAAATTGTCCCAGATCCTCCATCTGTCGCGGTCATTTTATTATTTCCAGTAGTCATGGATTTTGATTTTGCCTTGCACAGTCATCTCCTGTTGGAGTTCCTCCCTATTCAGATTTTCCATTCTGGGTCCCTGTTGCCACGTGTCCTTCTAGAATCTGGCTATTTTACCATTCCTCACTTCTCGAAAGTTGTGTTTTCGGATCCAGGTTTTGTTGCACCATGCTAGATTCCAAATGGTTGACCCCTCCCGTGTGCCCATAAATTGGATTCGGTCATGGTTGTTGATGTCCGGGGCATACTTCGCCTTCCATAGGGTTTTCCATGTTGTTTCCTTTTCTTTAACCCATCTCCACTAGATTTTCACCCCGTAGGATTCATTGGTTACCTGTGGTTCTTCTAACCCCAGTCCTCCTTCGCATTTGGGTTTGAAAACCTTCTGCCAGGCCATAAGGGCCCATTTTTTCTTTCTCTCCACTACTCGCCATAGGAAGTCCCTTTGGATGGTTCTTATTTTTTAGAGTATCCCTTTGGGAGCTAGGAACACTAACATCATATAAGTCAGAATTTCTTGCAGAACCACTTTGGTCAAAATGAGTCTTCCTGCTAGGTTGAGGGATTTGTAAGTCCAATTTTTCACCCTTTCCTGTAGTTTGTTGATCACTCCTTCCCAGGTTTCCATGTTGCATGCTCTATCCCTCAGGGGGATTCCCAAGTATTTCTTTGGGAGCGTTTTGCATGAAAACCCCAAAATACTTTCCAGGTTTCATTGAATTGTTGGGTTGGTATTGAAGAAGTAGATCATGGATTTGAAGTGATTGATTTTCGCGCCCAAGGCTTCCCCACATTATTCTAAGATTATTTTATAATATTTCGCTTCCTTAACCGTGGGTATGCCATGGAGTAAAGTGTCATCAATGAACTATTGGTGCATGGAGGTAGGGCAGTTTTCAAAAGGTTTGATGCCTGTTATTTCTCTTGTTGTGGTTTCTCTTTTTATCCTTCTACTAAGTCCTTCCATCATCAGAATAAATAGGAAAGGTGTGTTGGATTACTGAGAGGGGGGGTGAATCGGTAATAGCATAATTATAATCCTT
>SNQJ01S0038705.1:4929-17941 GCA_010110895.2 Picea sitchensis
TTCAACACCACATCACCTTTATTAGTATTTCAGACTTCACGGTATCGCGAATCCTGATGCAATGAGTTCGAGACTTCACCCCACGAAACTCCAAAATGGTGTACCACCTGTCCACTGACTGACTCTCTGTGGCCCACACAATTCCACTTAGCTGTCAGGATATCGCGTTTCATGATATCGCGATTCCCGTTGCAATGTTCACGGGACTTCCACCCATGAAACACCGATATGGAATTCCACGTGTAGATTCAATGGTCCTTATGTTTCGGATCTACGGTCTTGCCCCTCCTGAGCTTTGAACTCTTTGGGAATACTTCGCCGTATCTCCCCTGCTCCTCTGTGATATCTGATGGCTCATGGAAATTTGTGTATTCTCCTTGGAGAATTCCGACCATTCGTTCCTCCTGTTGACTTCTACCAAAATGAACTAAGTACTCCTTCACAAACTTGTTCACCTGTGTGCAAACTTATGACGCTTCTTACAAACTTCCAGTCACAACTTCCCTATGTTGTCCTTCAATAATTTCAAAGGCCTTATCCTTCCTGAGATTTCTTATACCTCTGAGTCTTAGAAAAGACTCTTGTGCGCACTCCTTGTGGAAACATTTAAACACTTCTAAGTGTTGAATCCTTTCGTCTCTGTGCACACCTGCAACAATAGTCTCTCAACAGTTCACTCAGGTTCACAACCATGAAATTTTGTTCAGCCTGCGCACTCCTTGCATGGCTTCTGTCCCTATCTTAACCTCGGAGTGAATGAGAACAAAACTTATCTCTATTTGAACCCTTTGTAAACGCACTCCTTGCGAACACTTTGAATGCACTCCTTGCAGGAATCCTTGTTTAGATAGAGAAACAATTAAAACTCATTCCTACTTCTCTTTCAGACTTCAAACTCTAAACATGAAATCGTATACACAACATATAAAGAAAATGTATAATAAGAAGAAAACATTCATGAGCCTGTCATTAACATCAATACAAAGAGAACAAACCCAAAACCATGAATTTGAATCAAACTCTTCTATTAATTCAAATATTTGTACATGGGTGTTCTTACACATCTCTCTGCTTCTCCTATGCTCCAATGCTTCAATCCTGTTACAATACACAATGAGGGTGTCTATATCCCGTTTCCCTCTTGCACTCTCAAATAGTCTAATCTAAAATTAAATTCTAACTACTTACATTAACTACTTTAAATGCCTTCTACCTACTAAGGATGGGAGAAAATCGCTCAATGTATGTTTACATTATACAAGTGCACTTCATTAAATTGTCACATTTATGCTTGCGCATCAACTCCAAGAGAAATTCAAAATTTGTGCTGGCTTGTCCAGCTGGCCTTCGCTTCCGCGCTGGATCGCTTGATGTTGGCGATGTTCCTGCATCATACTCCCTCTCTTGAAAATTTTCATGGGCTCCTGTCCATGAGTTCACGCATGGTCTGTCCATGCTTCTGGATCTCTGTTTCGTTCTCGCAGTTGGCATCTTCAATTGGATGGTCTTTCCATTTGATTAGATACTCAAAGTATTCTTTCCACCTGGTCCTCTTACTCACCCTTTTATCCAATATGCACTCGATCTGTGGATTTTCTGCCACTGACATCTTCTTTGTCCACCAGATCACTGGCTTCTCTTCTCCAGTCCCTATTTCCTCAAATTTATATGGGTAAAAATCAGAGAAATTCTGATCCCATTGGGTAATTCAATCTCATAAGCATTTGCCCAAAATTTCTTCAAGACCCTACATGGCTCGATTTTCTTCATCTTTAGCTTATTGTATGTTCCCCTCGGGAACCTTTCCTTTCTCAAATGTGCCAGAATCAAGTCACCAACTTCAAACTAAAGTTCTCTCCTATGTTGATCGGCTCTGCACTTATATTCTTGGCTTGAATTTTGCAATCGCTCCTTCACCTGGATGTGAAGTTCTTTCATCGCCTTGGTGAATTCTTCTGCACTAGCGCTCCTAGTCGTAGTCTGTTTTGAATCCCTTAGTTCAGAAATTCCCCTTGGCTGCGTGCCATAGACAATCTGAAATGGACTTTTCCCTGTGCTCCTATTAACCGAGTCATTATAAGAAAACTCTGCCTATGGTAATATGTTGTCCCACTGGCTGTAATGCTCTGTCACCAAGCTTCTTAATAAGTCTCCCGGACTTCTGTTGACCACTTCTATTTGTCCATCCGTCTGAGGATGATAATCCAAACTAAATGACAAGTTAGTTCCCAGCTTCTTCCATAAGGTCCTCCAAAAATGCCCTATGAATTTGGTGTCTCAATCCAAAACTATGCTTCTTGGTAAGCCATGAAGTCTAATGACTTCTTTGAAAAATAGATTCGCAATGTGAGTTGCGTCACTGGTATTCTGACATGGAATGAAGTATGCCATATTGGAAAATCTATCCACCACCACAAATATTGAGTCAACACATCTTTGTGTTCTTGGCAACCCCAATACAAAATCCATGCTAACTACATCCCACGGCCTCTCGAGTATGGGCAATGGTTGATAAAATATTGCATTCTGTCTCCTTCCCTTCGAATGCTGTAAAATCCTGCATCTGTCTACGAATCTCTTGACATCTTCTCGCATTCCCGACCAAAAATATGACTCATTCAATTTTTCAAACGTCTTGTCGTGACCAAAGTGCCCTGCCAATCCTCCACTGTGTTTCTCCTTTAGCAAATTCTCTCTCATCGAGCATTTCGAGAAACACAATTGATTACCTATAAATAGTAATCCCTCCTAGATAATGTACTCTATCCATTGTCTTATATCCATGAGAATTGGATTCTCAGTTGCTTCATACGCCTCCTTAAAATCTGGATCATCATCGTACATGTTCTTGAGATCATCAAAACCAATGTTTTGACTCTGAACTCCCGCAATAGCAAACACTTCCTGCTCAAAGCATCAAAAACTTTGTTAGCAGTACAAGAAATATGTTTAATCACAAAAGTGAAATTCTTCATATACTCAATCCATTTGGCATGTCTCTGATTCAACTTCTCCTGTTGAGTCACAACCCGTAATGCATGATTATCACTCTATAGGACAAACTCTTTCAGGATCAAATAATGCCTCCATTTCTTCAATGCCTATATGATAGCATAAAAATCCTTATCATAAGTGGAGTACTTCACTTTCGCTTCATTCAACTTCTTGCTAAAGTATGCTATCAACCTATCTTCCTGACTCAAGACTACCCCAATTGAAAATCCACTTGCATTGCATCTCACCTGAAATGTCTTCTGGAAATACGGCAACACCAAAACTGGTTGTTTCGTGATCTTCCTCTTCAATAGATTAAAACTCTTTTCGGCCTCCTCTTTCCAGTGAAAATACTTGTGTCTTTTCTTCACTGTATCCATCATTGCTGCGCTAATTCCACTGAAATTCCTGATGAAGTTTTGGTAGAAACTAGCCAATCCATGAAAACTTCTCACCTAAAAAACATTTTTTGGTGATGGCCAATTCTTGATCACTTCCACCTTATCTGGATCCATCCTCAACTCATTTTTCAAAATAACAAACACCAAGTAAATGAGCTCTGTCTTCATGAATGAGGACTTCTTCATGTTTATCAACAACTTCTCTTGCTGCAACCTCTTCATCACTGTAACTAAATGCTTCAGATGCTCTGCCACTGTTTTACTAAAAACTAGTATGTCATCCAAATACATAATGACAAATTTTCCGATGAACTCCCTCAGGACTTCGTTCATCAACCTAATGAAGGTACTCAGTGAATTTGTTAAGCTAAATGACATAACAATCCATTCATACAACCCTTGATTGGTTTTGAATGTTGTCTTCCATTCATCACCTTCTCTCATGCGGATCTGATGATAACCACTTTTCAAATCAATCTTTGAAAAATACTTTGCTCCACCCAAGAAATCCATTAGATCATCCATCCTCAGAAATGGAAATCTGTACCTGATGGTTATCTTGTTAATCACCCTCGAATCAGTACACATCCTCCAGCATCCATCTTTCTTTGGACTGAGTATTGTTGGAACAACACATGGACTCAAGATTTCCCTGACCAATCCTTTGTCCAACAACTCCTAGACTTGCCTCTTAAATTATTCATTCTCTTGCGGCGTCAACCTGTACGTGGATTTGTTTGGTAAACTGGCTCCTAGTATGAGATCAATGTGATGACTCACACTTCTGATCGGTGGCAATGAATGAGGTAATTCATCCACTACTATGTCAACGAACCCTTCCAGTAGTTCCTGAACTTCCTGTGGTAAATCATCTACCCTTGTGCTAGTCAGAACAATTCTAGGCTTTCTGAACACAATGAACTGTGGATCCTCCTTCTTCTTAACCTCGGTAAGAAGTCCCTTCCCACTCATGAGAAGTATTGTGTTTCTTACTTCCAGCTTCACCCCCTTATCCTTGATTGGAAGTAACATGTGAGTCCTCCCATTCTTCTCTAGGGTGTATGTGTTCATTCTCCCATCATGAATCACATTTTTGTCATATTGCCATGGTCTAACCAACAATAGATGACAAACATCCATATGAATGACATCACATAAGATCTTATCATTATATCCTCCTATCTTGAATTCAACTCAACATTGCTTAGTGACAGTTACCTGGTGTCCTTTTTGTAGCCATGAAACTCTGTATGGACTTGGATGATCAATCATCTCCAGCTCCATCTTTTCTACCATCTCCATCGAAATGAGATTATCCATGCTACCACTATCTACAATGACCTTGCATACCCTATCCTTGGTCTTGCAAGCAGTCCTGAAAAGTCTGGTCCTTTGGAATGAACTTTCCACCTCCTTCTCGGGTGTCAAAAGGACTTTTTTCATCATCAACAATCTTCCAACTCAACATCCCACCTATGTGCTTCGACGATGTGATATTCTCCCCCTTCTTTATTCTTATCTAGACACTCATAAGACTTGTGCCCATTCTTCCCACATGTGAAGCATGTTATTACTCCATCTCTTCCTCTTCCTCTACCTCTAGTACGAGGAAAGGTGTTATTGTCAGCATAATCTCCTCTCTACTCAGTATGTTGTCCTCATTGTGAGGTTCCACCTCTCTCAGTTCGAGTCTGAGGCTTCTTCTAGTTCTCTTTGGGATTCTGATATTTATCCTGGGCAACTGATTTGCCTCTGGGTTGACTTCTTCCTTGGCCTCTCTGACTCTAGTTTCAGCTCAGCTTCTCCTCAACTTTCAGAGCCATCTGGTAAGCATATCCCACTGTTCATATGGTTACCATGCTCATCTCATCCTAGATATCATATCTCAGGCCATTCATGTATCTGGATACCTTTTCATCATCGATCTCTCGATGACCTGCCCTGATGTTTAGCTTGAAGAATTCCTCAGTATATTCTTTTACTATCATCAGCTTCTATCTCAAGCTCTTCATTCTCCTGAACACAGTAATTTGATAATCCTTAGGGATGAATTTCACCTTCATCTTCGCGATCATTCTATCTCATCTTTTGATCTTCTGCTTGCCCTTGTAGCGTCTATCAGCTTGTAGTTCATCCCACCACAATGTTGCATGTCCCTTCAATATTGTGATAGCATGCTTGACTTTCTTGTCCTCTTTGACATCTTCATAGTCGAAGTATGTATCTAGAGCTCTAATCTAGTCTAGAAGCTCCTCTCCATCCAAGTTTCCCTCATAAACTAGAATGTCCATCTTTCCTCTTGCACCCATCCTTGCAATACCTCTGATCAAACGTTTGTTTGATGCATCTTCAGTTGCAACTTCTTCTTCTCGTTCAGCCTCAATTTCACTTTTGGAATCACTGAGATCCCCCGCACTGACTGTGTTTCTTTGTGTTGTCTCCATGACTTCGAGTCTGGCTCATAGATCATGCATTTCTCTCTCCATCGCTGGATATGTCATCTTCCTGCCTCTTCTTCTCGGCATTTCCTTATCCTCTGGTGGATTGGGTGTCTGCATGTCTCTTCTCCTTGGAAGCATGGTGAATTCTCATCTCTCTGCTATAGAAAGCAAAGAACCTTTCTGTGCTCTGATTCCAAACTGGTACACACGTCTGCTACCTCTCAACCCGTAGTTTGGACGGTCAGTGTGCCCACATGATGTTTCCTTCCACACGGCCCAAAGAACTCTAGATGGTTCTTCTATTTTACTATCAGGAAATCTTGACCCACAACAATCCTCGTGGGATCCCCTTTTTGCACTTAGGAGATCAGAATTCGCGCTTTCGCGAATCTGTGGGTCAAGCGTTGGTCTCTTGAATCCCCAAAACCCGACAACAGTCAACGCTAACCTTCCCCTTTTCGCTAGGGATTTTTCCTATAGTGATTTCGGTACCCACGATATTGAACAACTTGTCTCCCTGACTCCCAACTTTCGATATGCCGAAACTCCGATGCACTCGCGAGTTTGACTTTTGAACGCCACATCCCCTCTATCGGGATTTCAGACTTCGTAGTATCGTGAATCCTGATGCAACGAGTTCGAGACTTCACCCCATGAAACTCCGAAATGGTGTACCACCTATCCACTGACTGACTTCTCTTTGGCCCACACAATTACACTTAGCTGTCAGGATATCGTGTTTCGTGATATCACAATTCCCGTTGCAATGTTCACAGGACTTCCACCCACAAAACCCCGATATGGAATTCCACGTGTAGATTCAACGGTCCTTATGTTTCGGATCTATGGTCCTGCCACTCCTAAGATTTGAACTCTTTGGGAATACTTCATCGTATCTCCCCTACTCCTCTGTGAGATCTGATGGCTCATGAAACTTCACATATTCTCCTTGGAGAATTCCGACCGTCCATTCCTCCTGATGATTTCTACCAAAATGAACTAAGTACTCCTTCACAACTTGTTCACCTATGCGTAAACTTACAACGCTTCTTACAAACTTCTAGTCATACATTCCCTACATTGTTCTTCAACAATTTTGAAGGCCTTATCCTTCCTGAGATTTCTTATACCTCTGAGTCTTATAAAAGACTCTTGTGTGCACTCCTTGCGGAAACGTTCGAACACTTCTAAGTGTTGAATCCTTTCGACTCTGCACACACTTGAAACAACAGTCTCTCAATAGTTCACTCAGGTTCGCAACCTTGAAATTTTGTTCAGCCTGCCGACTCCTCACATGGCTTCTATGCATGTCTGCACCTCAGAGTGAATCAGAACAAAAACTATCTCTATCTGAACCCTTTGTAAACACACTCCTTGCGAACACTTTGAATGCACTCCTTGCAGGAATCCTTGTTCAGATAGAGAAACAATTGAAACTCATTCCTACTTCTCTTTCAGACTTCAAAATCTAAACATGAAATCATATACACAACATATAAAGAAAATGTATAATAAGAAGAAAACATTCATGATCCTGTCATTAACATCAATACACAGAGAACAAATCCAAAACCATGAACTTGAATTAAACTCTTCTATTAATTCAAATATCTATACATGGGTGTTCTTAGACAACTCTCTAATTCTCCTATGCTCCAATGCTTCAATCTTGTTACAATACACAATGAGGGTGTCTATATCCCATTTCCCTCTTGCACTCTCAAACAGTGTAATCTAGAATTAAATTCTACCTACTTGCATTAACTACTTTAAATTCCTTCTACCTACTAGGGACGAGAGTGAATCTCTTAAGGTCCATTTACATTATACAAGTGCACTTCATTAAATTTCCACATTTATGTTTGTGCATCAACTCCAAGAGAAATTCAAAATTTTTTCTCGCTTCTCCAGCTGTCCTTCGCTTCCACGCTGGCTCGCTTGATGTTGGCGATGCTCCTGCATCATTAGTTGTCTTACAATCCCAGCTACGAATGCTATTGGGGAAACTTCCCTTTAGTAATGAAAGACTCCAAACCCTTTCAAGTCCTCTTCAATGTACTTTCGTTACTCCTATATCTACATTATGTCATAGTCTATCTAGTGGGATACGGGGTTGTGCTTCATTGATGGTTTTGTCGTATCCTTCTTTTCGTCTTTCGGTCCAACCCTTTAAAAAAATATTTTTATCTCGGTTTTAGACCCCTGTACAAATTTCCACCGTAGTAATAATATCCAAATAAAAACTTGCTAGGATAGGGTCATGTCGAGAACAAGTCTTCGAATGTTGAGAGAAAAATATAACTTGTGACAGAACACTCATTAGTTTGAGAGATACATGAAAGGGCTTTTCGTTTAGCAAGTAAGGGAAAGGGTAACTATATGTCCAAAACGATTCTAAATAAATACATTTGGTGATATAATAAACCAATAATACGATTCGTGGCACTTATATCATTCAGAAAAAGCATTATTGCTATTTTGTTGGATTCTCGGGTTTGGTCAGATGTACATACTAAGTTTCATGTTGTAGTTCTTAATTAATTTAAACCCTAACAGTCTTTCTCTGTTTTACTTTGGTGAGTAAGTTTTTGATGGTTGTATACAATAGGTCCTAATGATGGGGCCTCTAATTTGTTTTTTCAAGGTACCCATCAGATTGATATTGGCTTCCTTTCCCCATCAAGTTCGAGGGTGAATTCCTTTCTTATGTTGCGAGGGATAGTGTAATATACCCAAAATTCCCTAATTTTTCCACAAAAGAAAAAAAAATTGTATGGGACATATTCCTCTTCCAGCTCATTCTTATTTATTTATTTCCAAAGAAAGGTCCTTCTTTCCTATTGTTGTATTGATGGAATAACTTAACTCGTATACAAATTTAACTTGCTATGGTTAGAAGGTTTTCCAATGTACCCACTAAGGACTCCACAATTTACTTGATGTCAACCTATTCCCATGTACAAAGTGCCCATATAGTAAAGGACTTAGAAAATTACAGTCCAAAGATCTTTCTTTTAATTAAGCATTTTCCTATGTTCATACATCCGACTACTCTGATTTACCACTTTGTAAATTTTTAACTCACCCGACACATATATAAGACCAAGGTTCATGCCTAACCCACAACGGTAACTAGGAGACTTAGTGTCGACTCTGAGTCAGTTCCTTAATAAAGGTTGAGTAACAAATACTTTAATGATCTTTGGCTTAACTAGACCATACTCCGGTGAGCCTTCCTAAATGATAGGTTTATGGTGGACACAACATACATTGAGGGTGTACAAGTATTCCACTTGTTCAGGACTTAAAGGATAAACTTGATTCGCCATTTCTTGATGTGAAACGCCAGTCGACTGTCAGAAGGTAGCTAAGGCTTCGTACCTACCATTTTAATGGTAGTTCTGTGTGGGAAACTTTCGAAACCCTCTCCTGGAAATCGCGTCCATTCTGGTAATGCCAACTTGGTCCTCATCACATGTCTCCCTCGTCCTTCGTACCTTCAACATTTATCCGAGTAATTAAGGTTCTTCCTAGGGTTTTCTACATCATACTACTCCACTATCGAGCCCTTTTGAGAGACTTTGCATGTTATCGTTCTCCCATCGAAACATGTCGATGGTTCAGAAATATGTTACCTGGTGGAACGATATGACCAGTTACTTCTCTGGTAAGCTTCTACTATACTAGTTTCTAGTTTTTGAGCACGGTTATGTTTTCCTTTATGCCTATGCTCATCTACGATATTTTATCCACTGGTGGCCTTAAATTCCTAGTTTGAGATGTGCAATGTGGGCAGGGCCATTCCGGCGGTGGTGGAAATGGTAACCAAGGACGGACTGACCAACTCCCATTGAACAGGTAACAAAGTTTGTTCTACTAATTTACTCATCCATTTATCTTATTTAAGATCCTCTGCAAGTTGCTTCTTCGTCCCATCTTATAATAGCCTACACTGGTAATACATATGGATCAAAGAGTATAAGGCATTCTTGTTACTTGTAGGGGTTATCCTTGTTCTCTCCTAAGTCTATGACGGATACCTTAGTAAGGTGGTGATAATGAGAAAGGAGGTCCTATAGGGTAAAAGGAAAACCACACACTATAGCCTGTGTGTTATACTTTGTTCGACAACAAGGGGAGGAATCCTTCCAAAATTTATAAGGGTTCTCTACGTTTCGGTGGTCCTCGCCATACTGGGTTTTATTTTCAAGGTAACCTACCATCTGGTAGACCTCCCAATCCACTGGGTATTTGATTACTGTAGTTTCTTCCTTTAGAAAGTATGTAATTACCCACCAGTAAAATGTGTATCTGTAATTCTTTGCAAGCTTATTCATGACAAACATTGTTTAAGTCTGTAACTATAATGGTATGACATTTTTCACTTTTTCTCTTCTTTTATTTTATCCTGTTAGTACCCTTTTCCAGTATGCATGCAAAACCCATTTGCAAATTGGCATTTGGTACAAAAAATAAATATCTTTTTAGTTTTGTATTAATCTGTCTGAATACTTGCATATCACACGGTCTCTTGATCAGTTCTTTCGATTTTGAAAGGTTATAGTGTTATTATTATTTCTTATCTATTTTCCTGAGAATGGTATTTTATAAGAAGGTAACCAAATCTAATGATGGGGCCCTTTTTTTTGCTGTGAGGGTACCCATCAGGTCATTAATCTCACTTCTCCCCTCCCCAGTTATCGACGACTTGGTTTATGGCTGACAACACTTCATGTCCATGCGAGATAAGATTTCTTTCGGTTTTTTTTGTTTTACAAAAATACTTTCGTTATCTATAAGATCCTTTTCTCAACTAAGATTTGTCACTAATAAAGGAAACATGTCTCGTCCTTTGCAAATTTGCAGTGTTATTATGTTGGCTCTGGACCATGCCTTGTGCAAAAAGGTACTCAGGTTCATCTTTAAATCTCTTGAGCGAATACCCTAGCTTCTTAGGAATATATAAGATTCTTCCATGTAAAGTAGGTTATCACAGTGAAGTTCATCATATTTAAAAGATGTTTGTATCGCTATTGTTATAGATTCATAGATTAAAAAAAAAGGGGGCAAGGCCACTCAAGGTCCAATTACTGTGTAATACGAGTTAAAAGTAGGGTTATACCTTTACCCCAAGAGTTTGTCGTCGAATTGGAGGGAAAATCGATTGGTTTCTCTCTTCCAGAATACTGGATCTGTCTGTACATTTAATCTTAAGACTAATCAAATCATGTGCTGATATAAATCAAGATCCTGTATTGGAACCTATGTCTATTTCCATTTCTTTGCTCCTTCAACTTTACTATGGTGAGTTTGTCTGTAATGTAAAGGAAAAATTTGGCTACATAATGTATATTATTATTATTTGTTCTCTTTAATTACTAGCAGGTAGTTTGACTTTCCAGATTCCGTTTGAGGTTGCTTGAAATATCAATTTTGTTTCAAAAGATTGTGTATGAAAAAATAAATCTGATTGTAATAACCTCTTATTAAAGAGACATAGTAATTCTATAACAATTACTCTATACTTTTCATTTTTACTCCAGTAACCATGATTTCATAGACACAATAAATTGTTATAACAATTACACTAAGTTGTTCATGGACAGTTCGTCCTGACTTCAAGGAATAAGGCTATACATAGAAGCATGCATATAAATATTACAGTGTTATATATATATATATATATTTATATAACTACACACTTATAACAAGCTTATTGTTCCTACCATGAAATGACTGGGTGCATAAAATATAGGTGTACATATATAGATCTCAATTTCTCCTTCAAAAGAAAACAAGTCTTGGAACAGGTTCAAAGATGACATATTGTACATGAAATAATTTTCATATCCATGTCCAGTACATAACTTGTAGGGAGTCTTAGCACCGATTGGACAAAGTTTTTTTTTTTTTAATTCCATGCTTAACCATGATGCGGATACAATTTCGATTGACACCTATAGTTAAACCTGTAAGGTCGATCCCATAGTTCATCCCCTTTGCACAGATCCATTTTTCTGGTATAAGTTGATTTGTTCACCCAGATTTATACTACTGCATTCTATCAATCAATAATTTTTGTTCTTTTCACATCCTATACACAATGGCTTGTAATATAATTTGTTATCGCCATTATACCTCTATCACGGATGAAGATCCTCAATCGTTTTATCAGTCCATTCATTATATTGTTAGCATTGTTCCTATAAGAGATAGTCATGCTATGTTCCTATAGTTTATCATATTACAACCATGGGATAATATACAACAGATTTCATCCATAGAAATACTTTGATACAGAATTGACATATACATTTCATCAGTATAAATGCTCATTCAAAATAGAAAAGGAGTGGATCAACATATCTGAACCAGTTCACGGGAAGACAAAGGGAACATCCATGTTCCTACCAACTGTAGAATAGGGCAGCCAAAATAACTTGCCCGATTCACCCCCTAGCCTGACCATGAATCCATGAGGGAAAACTTGGAAAACTCCTCCTCAAAAATGTCCTTCAATTCCAACAATTTCCACTTGCCTCACACTCACTCAGTAGTGTTCATAACAGCAAGGAAAAATCAATAGTCTCTTTTCCCCAGCATACTTGGTAGCGTCCTGCCTCCTCACATATGCTATTTATCAATTTTCCTAGGTCCTTTTTCCCTCCCTTGGGAATTTTCACAGATTTCTAAATACATGATTTTTACGGGATGCCAATGGCCAAATCACTGATTTTCCACTTGTAAAAATTAGCCTAGAGGTAGTTCCAACATGTTCCCCACTCATGGAGTCATGGTCAACTGATTTTAACACGGTTGTTCCATTTGTCCTCCCGCAATCAATATAAAATATTTTGTTTCCATACAAGTGTCATAGTAAAATAGTTAGTTCGGTCAAATTAGGTCTCTGCCCAACATTCATACTAATTAATTACAATTATCAAATTCGAAATTTGGAATTTCCATAATTGGCAAAAATTTTCCAAATTCGAATTTACTAAAAACGGAATAAATTTCCAACAAATTTAAATTTCAAAAATATTTTATTTTGGGGATGTCACATCCTTTCCCCCTTCAGTAAAACACTGTCCTCAGTGTTTGTTCCTTTCCTGGAATAGGATTGGATGAGATTTCCGCAAATCTCCCTCCAACTCCCAAGTGGCCTCCTCAGGACTA
>SNQJ01S0038705.1:32633-85773 GCA_010110895.2 Picea sitchensis
TTTTATGGTTTCTATGAAATACCAATACAAAATCCATATTGATTGCATCCCATGGCCTTTCCAGAATGGGTAATGGCTGATACAAACCAGTGTTATGTTGTATTCCTTTTGCATACTAGAAAATTCTACATTTTTTCACAAAAGTATTCACCTATTCTGTCATGCTCGGCTAATAGTATGAACTGATCAGTTGTGAAAATGTATTATCATGACCAAAATGTCCAACTAAACCTCCACCGTGTTTCTCTTTCAGTAAGTTATCTCTCATTGAGAATCTTGGTATGCATAGTTGGATCCCTTTGAACAATAATCCATCCTGGATCAAATATTATGTCCATGGGGATCTGTCTCCCAACAAACGATTCTTACATGTCTCATAAGATACCTTAAAATATGGATCTTATTGATACATTTCCTTGAGGTTTTCAAACCCTAAGGTCTCCACTTGGAGTTATTGTACAATTAAACTCCTCCTGCTCAAAGCATTTGCAACTTTGTTAGTAGTTCTAGCAATATGTTTAATAACAAAAGTAAAAATTTTCATAAATTCTACCCATTTAGCATGTCTCTAATTCAACTTTTATTGCCTAGTAATAAACTGCAAATCTTGATTATCATTGTACAAGACAAATTCTTTAGGAATTAGATAGTGTCTCCATTTCTTTAAAGCTTGAATCATAGCATAAAATTCTTTGTCATATGTGGAATACTTATTCTTGGTATCATCCATCATCTCACTGAAATAAACAACTAGCATATTATCCTGACTCAAGACTGCTCCAATAGCTACTCCACTTGCATCACATATCACTTGAAATTTTTTTCCAAAATCTGGTAAGATCATAATTGGTTGTTCTGTGATTTTATCCTTCAAAACTTTGGAACTTTTTTCAGATTCCTCTCTCCATTTAAAAGACTAGTGTTTCTTATTCATAGTGTCCAACATGGGTGTATATAGACCACTAAAATTTCTGATAAACTTTTTGTAATACACCTCGAATTTACCATACAATAAAAACTTTTCTGATCGTAAACTCTTCAAATTTCGTTTACAAAGATTACTTGGTAGAAGGAAAGATCCTAACCAACTCTTGTTATAAAAAACTGAGGTATAAATGCTAAGCCCAAATTACTACAAATGTTATAGCTACATCATCTTAACTCACTTCTAATAGAAAATATTATAAGGGTAAACCTCCAAGGTTATAGCAATTTCCTTTTGCCTTCATTCTATTTACTTGTATGTATCTATGGGTCTATGCAAATAATATTCAAACTTAGATTTCAATGTTACAATTCACTCTTTAACATAAGGACTTATGTTATAGCTCATTATTTAACGTGAGATCTCTAATTTCGTGCGCATGTCTACTTAAGTAAATTACTCTTGGGACACAATATTTAAATTCCATATATACAACCATGAGGGCGATCGTAGTGAATGTTCTAGTCCAATATCAAAGAAACTTTGATAAACGAGGGTTATGTTAACTCTAGTTACCCTGAATTAAGGTGTTCCAACGAATATTTAACTTGGTCAGACTGCTAGTTAAAGCTAATGCCACAGATTTGATTCTTGTTGATCCAAGGAGGGGGTCTAATCATGACATTATTTAAGGAAATGAATGGTCCACTATCAAGAGTAGTTAAGACTTCGTAGCCACCATTAATGGCAATCCTGTGAGTGTAATTTACATGGTAACTCCCCTAGATTTTCAACCAATGTGTCACACCGGTTCTGCCCATATCACATGGCTAACCATCCTTTGTTCCCTTCACATTTAATATGAGAAAAGAAAGTGCCACTTAGGGTTTCATGGGCTTACAATTTTGCATTATTGAGTTCTGTGAAGGGGCTGTGTGTATCATTTCTTTGTGGAAAACACTGTTGTTATGGATCTCATTCCACTAATGTATCCGATGGCATGGACCAATTCCCCATTAAGTCTTCCTTAACCATAATACCATAGTTGAGTAACTTAGGTGGACAAATTCAAGAGAGTCAGTATAGTGTTGCTATAATCGTCCTGCAACTGCTATAATTTTTTCTTTCTTTTTGTTGAACCCTTATCCTATTATTGCTTCTCTGTAATACTTTTGTAGTCATCACATTCTTGGGGAAATGATTCCCTTTGAATTTATCGATGTTTCCCTTGGATTTTCTTGGAGAGAAGGTAGTTGTTCTTCATTTGTCCATACTCTGGGGTATAGGTTTTCGTAGATCTGCTAATAATGGGGTTCCTTACAGACCCCCTTGTAACCTTCTCTGGGTCTCAAGCCCACTATTGTAAGATTGGGTGGAAATTCCTAAATAGTCTTAGATTATTCTTTTTCTTGTCTTAAATTATCTAAATCTCGAGTTTTGATTGGTATCAAAATGAATTGATACTACCGCCAATGTTGAGCATTCCAATGATGTTATCCTGCGGTTCATTATGATCCTTACATATAATAGTTATTGTATTTATCGTGTTCTAGTAAATTGGATTCAAAAGTTGGGGCATCTCGGTATCGTTTGTCGCCTTAACACCATTGTATGCCATTTGTTTCCAGACGACTCTGTGTAGTTCCATCTTAGTTAGAAATTTTATACCATGTTTTCACACAATATGTCTTATATAATTTATGCATTATAAGGACTTGATACTGTGGATTAAAAATTCCATTAAAATCATCAATTGTTGTGTAAATATTTCCTCATTGTTGGTTTTGTTTTGTTTCCAAGGATATGTATGAGAACTAATGATGGGCCCTGTTGATGCGAGGGTACCCATCAGGGGTTAAAGAACCATCCACCCTGGGCTTGGCATATATCCAGATAGAGGGAGACGAGGCTAACAGAGGAAGAGAATGAGCCTGCCAAACGGAAGTTGAGTATCACTCAAGCATACCCTGATTGTGAACAATCACCATTTTGTTGTCGTTCGTTTTAATTTTCTTTCATATTATGCTACTAATTATAGGGTATAATTTTCCAAGGCTTCAGTATGCACAAGTTTTGGATAACCACCCCTGTTCTTGGCACAAAAGGTATTCAAGTTCCAAGCCCATATGCTCTCAGTTTTAACTCTACAAATGCTAGGAAAATAGCTCGTGGCTCCATCCAATTTTTTTTTTCAATTAGTTTTGTTCCGCCCTCAGTATTGTTAGGATGAAGTGTAACCCATATTGCATAAAGGTCCATGTTTGATTTGAGTTTGGTCAAACTATGTAATAGTTTTCTTGACTTCTTGGCGTGACTTCTATATGTAAACATTACTACACATGAATCTTTTGAAAAAAAAAGGAAACAATTTTTGGGTGCCTTTATTCAAACCTTTTCCCCACTCTAGTCTCATACTAACTCTGTAATTTCGTTTCCATGGCTATTTTCAAATAATTCGTATTTCAGTTATGCATTGTATAAAATAAAACACTTTATAATCCTGAGCTTTATACTCTGTAAATCGATTTTATTTCACAGACATTTCGGTTTACAATACTTAATGCCACAACATCTGTCATAATGTTTTTTCCCTAATTTCCAAGTGTTTTGATCAACATTGTGGTTCTGTATCTTTCTTGCTATAATTTTTGGATGTGTATAATTTCTTCTATACTTTCGATCCTTGGTTATTGGCCAAAACATATTGACAATCCCATTTACTAAAATAATTTTTTTCGTATGAAAAATATTTCTATTAGTCCTGTACCATTTCTTGGATGAGTTATAAATTTTAATATCAAGGTTTGCGAATTTATTAGATATGTGTAAACCCATTATCAGGTTCTAGAATAGTTCTTTTTAGAATTTATCGGCCCTCGTGCCTCTAGCATTTAGTTATATATAACCATAGATTCTTGAAATTTTTAAATATATATATATATATATATATATATATATATATATATATAATATGTATGTATGTATGTATATGTAACCTTTCCCTGTCCCGAAATCTTACAATTTTCAGAATTACTCCAATGCATGTATATCTATATGTTTAGGTACTTGTATGCATAGTTATTTCCTACTACGCCATAACCATTTGCAATAGTATTTTCAATCAAGTAGATAATTACTCTCAAATACCCACAAGATTCCATATATGTGTGCAATACGGGTGTGAGAGGTTTCGACATAGCCAGATTTATCTCCAAAGTGTGATTACTAACAGGAAATCAATGTATAACATGTATCAAAGTGACATGAATTAACAGTGATGGAGTAGATTCATAAAAGTCTGATCCCACATTTCCCTTCTTAATTAAATAGCAAAACATTTCTCATATATCTAAGTTAGATAATAATTTCGAGTAAATAAATCTTCATGACTTGTAGTTTATTTTCTATTGAAATAATTTTCTTGCTTACATAATATGCCTGTCCCGAAATCTTACAATTTTCAGAATTATTCCAATGCATGTATATCTCTATGTTTAAGTACTTGTATGCATAGTTATTTCCTACTACGCCATAACCATTTGCAATAGTATTTTCAATCAAGTAGATAATTACTCTCAAATACCCACAAGATTCCATATATGTGTGCAATACGGGTATGAGAGGTTTCGACATAGCCAGATTTATCTCCAAAGAGTGATTACTAACAGGAAATCAATGTATAACATGTATCAAACTGGCAACGGGCTCTTAACATAATTGATGGAGTAAGATTCATAAAAGTACAGTCACATTTCCCTTTATAATTAAATAGCAAAACATTTCTCATATATCTAAGTCAGATAATAATTTCGAGTAAATAAATCTTCATGACTTGTAGTTTATTTTCTATTGAAATAATTTTCTTGCTTACATAATATGACATCATATCTCTGCATAAGTGAGTGTCTATTGTATTCATTCCATTTTTTTTTAATTAGTAACATCTATGCAAAGTACCAACTACAAATAGATCTATATATATATAGTTCCACCTAGAGATTCAATTACAGAAGAGACAATTCCAAAATTTGGTTATCTGTTATAAACTTCATATAGACGAACATATTTAATCCATGGAAACTATTTCACTTTTAACACAAACAGATGCATTACAACAGGAATATATAATCATTCAAGCAGCAGAGAAAAAAACCCGTATCTGAACTAGTTCATGGGAAGACAAAGGGAACAACCATGTTCCTCCCAACCATAGAACAAGAAACCAATTCACTTGTCCTATTCACCCCCTAGCCCGACCATGAATCCATTAGGGTTAACTTGGAACTCCTCCTCAACAACATCATTTAATCTTCAGAAAAATCCTCACACTCAACAATGAGTGTTGATAACAACAAGAGGTAATCCTTTTTCCCCAGCATAAATGGCAATGGCCTGCCTCCTCTCATATGCTATATATGCAAAGTCATTTTTTTTCCTAGGTATTTTCCCTCCCTTGGGAATTTTTGCATCTTTCCAAATCCCTGATTTTCAGGGGCTGCCAATGGCCAAATCCTTGATTTGCCACTTGTAAAAATCATCCCAGAGGTAGTTCCAACATGTTCCCTTCTCATGGAGTCATGGTCAGCTAAATTTAACATGGTTTTTCCATTTGTCCTCCTGCAATAAATAAAACAATATTTTGTTTACATACAAGTGTCATAGTCAAATAGTTAGTTGGGTCAGATTAGGTCTCTACCCAAAAATCATAATAATTAATTATAATTTATCAAATTCAAAATTCGGAATTACCATAAATGGCAAAATTTTTCCAAATTCGTATTTAGTAAAAACAAAATAATTTTCTGTCAAATTTTGACTTTCGAAAATACTTTATTTTTTTGCGATGTCACATCCTTTCCCCCTTCAATAAAACACTATCCTTAGTGTCGTTCATTTCTTGCAATAGGATTGGATGAGATTTCCACAAATCTCCTTACAATTCCCAACTGGCCTCCTCAGGACTAAAGTTCTTCCATTGCACCTTTACTTGAGCGGTGGCTCTGTTCCGAAGTGTTATTTCTCTCCAGTCCAGAATACACATGGGTTTTGCCTAGAAGTCACCTTTTGGTTTCACCTACACCAAGTTCCAATCAATGATATGAGTAGGGTCATGAACATATTTTTTTAATAAAGAAACATGAAATACATTATGAATTCTTAGATTAGCTGGAAGTGCAAGTTGGTATTCCACGAGTCCAATTCGAGCTAGTATCTCAAAGGGCCCTCAAAATCTGGGTGCCAGCTTGGCACAGTTTTCGAGTTTTTTCGAACTCTTCTGGGATTTGACTTTTAATTAAACATGATCCCCTAATTGAAAATCCAAGTGTCTTGTTTTCTAGTCCGCATAACTCTTATGCCTATATTGTGCCTCTTTTAAGTTTTGTTGTACCTTTCTTACCGTATTCTCCATTTCTTGGAGCATCTCTGGTACAACCATAAGTCTGTTATCCAGGTTATCCCAGCTAATTGGAGTCATACACTTCCTGCCATACAATACTTCGAAGGGGCTTAGCTTAGCCGAAGTTTGGTACCCATTGTTATATGAAAATTCTACTAGGTGTAAATAGTCTTCCCATTTGCTTGGTTTTGTTCTTACGTACATGTGGAGCATATCTTCTATGATTCGGTTTGTCCTTTCAGTGTTTCCATCCATTTGTGGATGATAGCTCCTACTGAAATTCAGTTTGGTATTTAGCCCTGCAAACAATTCCTTCCAAAAAGACGACATGAATTTTATGTCTCTATCTAAAATTACTATTTTAGGAATACCATGTAGTTTAAAAAATTCTTTCATAAATATTTCAACAATGTTTATAGCTTTAAAAGTAGACTTTACTGGAATAAAGTGTACAGACTTACTGAGTTTATTGATTACAACCATGTTAGAGTCATTCTGTTTCTGAGTTTTGGGCAAACCTATAATAAAGTCCAGCGATACGGTCTCCCATTTCTATTCTGGTACTGATAATGGTTGTAATAGGCCGACTAGATGTTGGTGTTCGACCTTTACCTGCTGATAGTATTGGCACCTAGCCAAGTATTCTATTGTTTCACCCTTCATATTAGGCCAATAGAAAAAATTCTCGAGTGTTGTTATCATTTTCTGGTATCCTGGATGAGCAGAATACAGTTTCTTATGCACTTTTTCAAGAACTGTTATATTTAACTATATTGAATTGGGTATGTAAAGTCTGTTTTTAAAACATAGTAACCCATATTTATCGATATTCAGGTCTCATTCGTGTGAGTTTGTTGTAGTGTCATATAATTCTGCCACTAAATTAGTGTAATTTTCATCATTAATACCTGTCATCCTTATTCTCTATTCTAGATCACTTTCTGCCCTTCTAACGTTTATCTCAAATATCCCGTGGACTCTTCTACTTAAAGAATATGCTACCTTATTTTCCTTACCTTTGATATGTCTTACCTGAAAGTCGAATTTGCTCAAAAAGGCTAGCCACCTTGCTTGCCTTGCATTAAGATCTGGTTGGTTGAACAGGTATTTAACCCCACTATTATCTGTCAATAGTAGAAACATTTTTCCCATTATGTAGTGTCACCACATTTTTAAGGTGTGCATTACTGCTGCCAATTCTAAATTGTGAGTGGTGTAGTTTCACTCATGTTCCTTTAACTTTCGAGACTCATAGAAAATAACCTGTCCTTCTTGAGTTAGGAAACCACCTATTCCTTCTTTAATCTCATCAACACAGACTATGAAGTCTTTATCTGGGTCTACTACCTTCAGAATGGGTGCGGTCGTTAATAATTCCTTCAAATTATTAAAACTATCTTGGCACTTTTGTGACCAGTTAAACTTGGTCCCTTTCTTTTGTAATGATGTGATGGAGTAGGCTATATTGGAAAACACCTCTATAAATATTCAATAATATCCGGTGATTCCCATGAATGACCAGATGTCCGCTACATCCTTCGGTACCGTCCATTCCATAATTTCTATTACTTTCTTAGGGTCAACTGCAATGCCTTCTACAGAAATGACATGTCCTAGGTATTGTATCTTCTTCTGATAAAAGTCACACTTATCGAATTTAGCATAGAGTTGGTGTTTCCACAAAGTTTGAAGAATGATTCTTAAGTGTTCTTCATGTTCTTCTTCTATTTTTGAATATACCAATGTATTGTCAATAAACACCAACAGAAATTTGTCCAAGTATTGACTAAAAGTACTATTCATTAAGCACATCAATGTGGCTGGCGTGTTAGTGAGTTTGAACGGTATGACCACAAGTTTGTAATGTCCATATCTTGTTTGAAAAGTTGTCTTTCTTATATCCTTATATTTTATCCTAACTTGATGATATCCAATTAGTAAATCCAACTTCGAAAAGATCTTTTCCCCACCTACTTGATCAAACAGATCATTTATCCTAGGTAAATGGTACTTGTTTTTAATAGTCACTTTGTTCAATTGTCTATAATCGATACATAGTCTTAGAGTACCATCTTTATTCTTCACAAAGAGGGCGGGTGCTCCCCAAGGTTAAACACTTAGTCTGATATACTCTTTGCCCAATAACCCCTGCAGTTGGATTTTCAATTCCCTCAATTCTGGTATACTCATTCGGTAAGGTGCTTTCGAGATAGGGGTTGAGCCAAGGAGTAGGTCTATGGAGAAGTCTATTTCTCTTCTAGGGGGTAATTCAAGTATTTCATCAACGAATACGTCTCTAAAATCGCATAAAACAACAAAGTCTTCCATGTTAGGTTTGTCTTTCTTTTCTAACAGGTTTGTTACTTGGATGGCATAAACTTGACATCCCTTTCTCATGCATTTCTTGAATTGCATCGTGGAAACTTGTCTAAATGATATAGGTTTTGGTACACCTTGGGCTATTCTAGTATTGTCATAAGCATATTTATAGTTAAGTGTATTTGTATAACAATCGAGTACTGCCTTGTGATGTTCCAACCAATCCATTCCAATAATCATATCAAAAGATCCTAGGGTTAGGATGTTAAAATTTGTCCTTACGTTCTGACCATCTAAGTTGAACTCAAAATTAGAAATAAATTCAACTATGGAGAAGTCTATTTCTCTTCTAGGGGGTAATTCAAGTATTTCATCAACGAATACGTCTTTGAAATCATGTAAAACAACAAAGTCTTCCAAGTTAGGTTTGTATTTATTTTCTAACAGGTTTGTTACTTAAATGGCATAAACTTGACATCCCTTTCTCATGCATTTCTTGAATTGCATCGTGGAAACTTGTCTAAATGATATAGGTTTTGGTACACCTTGGGCTATTCTAGTATTGTCATAAGCGTATTTATAGTTAAGTGTATTTGTATAACAATCGAGTACTGCCTTGTGTTGTTCCAACCAATCCATTCCAATAATCATATTACAAGATCCTAGGTTCAGGATGTTCAAATTTGTCTTTATGTTCTGACCATCTAAGATGAACTCAAAATTAGAAATAAATTCAACTACTTTCCTTTTAGTTTTGGTTGCTAGTTGTACCAGCCATGATTTTGCATGCTTCAGTTTCTTAAGTTTATTTGACTCTACTATACCAGGAGTAATATAACTTAACGTATCTCCAGGGTCGATTAAAACAAAAATTTGAGTGTCACTCATTTTAGCTTCTATTTCTACCACATAGGACTCGTGGTTAGCCTGCCTGTTGGAGCCGCCCTTGTTTTTTAACCCATCACAATTTTCATTTTTGATACTTGAAATCTAAAGATGGTCTTATTTTCCCCTCGAGATTTTGAAAACTCTGCAACCTTGTCACATAAGCAGCGATGATTTTCTACTCTCAAAACAAGCCCACTTTCATAAGAATGTTCGCTCTTTTTTGTTTTACTTCAGGATCTAGCAAGTCGGATATTATAATCAATGAGTTCACACGTCCCGAGTCACGAAACGGCGAAGTCGTTTTAAATTTTCACTCAAGACAGTAACCAGGGTAAAATCTTTTAACTCATGATTAGACATCGTCGGGGTTTCACGCCACGGCGTTCGCCAAGTCCGAAGTTTTACTTTTACAGACCCGAGAGCCAAGAACGCAAAGTCCTTTCTAGATAACCCATGTTGAGGATCAAAGGAAAAAAGCTAACCATGGTAAAAGTTGTTCTCGGCCTTTCGCCACTCGGTATTATCTTTTTCGAAATTTCCAGCTTCTAAACCCTGACTCACGAAGTCACGATTTAATTATAACATGATTAATTAATCACTTAATCCAAGATTACCTTCCCCTTAATTAAGCCTTGTTATTGCAGTCTCGCGGTTTCGCAAGTCGGCATATAAATCTCCCATAAACTTATCTTCGAAGTTCCGAGTTGCGATACGACGAATAAAACGATTATAAAATTAATTGTGCCTCAAATCGCGATTACCTTTAATTAAACCAAATTCGTTCCTCATGGTCTCGGAATTTGGAGACTCAAAATGTTAAAAGAAAATCCACGATATAGTGAATAGCGAGAAATGGATTAACGTTGGCAAGATTATATTAATTAAGTTAAAGAAAGATATATCCCGCGTCTCGAGGAAGCCTTTTCTCTCCATACTCCAACTGACTGTTAAACCGTCAGAAATTTATGACATTAATGGGAAATAGGGTAAATCTATGGATATAAGATCGGTTTTTACGACGAAAATTTAATTCTAAATATGATTGGACGGGCTTGTTTTGAAAGATACATTTTTTTCAAATATACGGAAGAGCTGTGTTTGATTATGCATTTCTCATAACACGCAGAGCTCGTCACCTCTGAGTAAACTAACTTCTGCATGTATATGCAGTTTTATCATAGAAGAGATAAAACAAAAGCTTCAGCAATGGCTCCGCGGAAATAAGCAAAGGCGAATGTTGAGGTTACAGGACAAGGCTCAGATACTGTCTCCGATACTTCACCCCAAAGTGTCGACTCGGTTCCTAATTGGTCACTTGTTTTAGACATTCTGCAATCTTAATTAGTGGATTATTCAGACGACTCCGACGGAAACGAAAAAGATGATCTGAACACCAAGTACAAAATAGTCGTTCAATTCGGAATGCACAGGGTAGCAGCCAGGCCATGATTGTTTCCATTTTACAACATGGTACGATGGGCATTATATCATGTTGACATCCCAACTAGGACTATCATGAACGAACAGAGAGTTACCGTGGGGAGTTTTAGACCTGAGCATATGCAAACCATGTATAAGCTACCCACGACATTTGACTACACGTATGGTGCTGAGTTCCTAGAGGAATTCAAGGAGAAGGAGTGTACACAATATGATAAGACCATGTCCAGTCTGATAAAGGACTGAGTTTCATGCACCGCGAAGTTCAGAGCTAATGACCACGATGTTTATTCAATCGCTTCGTTGCAGCCACAGTATAAATATGTGGCCATGATGACATGACGGTTATATGGGAGAGAGGACACTTTACTTTTCTTCCTTGCATGGGTGCCTCTTATGTTTCGGGTCACGGAAGGTTGCTCTTTTAATTGGGCAAAGTTGCTTTCGGATAGCTTGGCAAATCGGGTCATAGAGTATCGGGAGCAGAAAGGGAATGGGAAGGCATCATCATTCTTCATGTCTGCGTACATCATGGATGCAATTTGTTTTATGACACCATTTCCATTGATGAGCTGGGGTTGGACTCTAGCCCATGAAAAACCCATACATGTATATCATGACAAACTATGGGAGAACAAAGAAGAAAATTTTGCATACGAAATTTTTAACTGTGTGATGGTGCCCCTGCATATTGCCATTTTTGGTCACCCACCACCTCGTATCTCAGACAGCATTGCAACAAATCTGAGTAGCATAGAGGACTGGTACATGGAGGCAGAGTTTTCATAATTCAGAGTTTTCGGGGCTTCTGTTCCCCCTCATGCGCTGCCATTGTTCATTCCCGACAAGCTGGCTTGTCGCGAGGTCACCCGGCAAATGGTAATTGGCGGGGTGAGTAAGGAACTCAAAGGGTACTCAAAGAAGGTATGGCCGTCTTTTCCCATTCGGTTGAATTCTTATTCTTTATTAGACTTCGGGCATGCCAAAGCCGAGGCTGTAGCCCTGGTAGACCTGAATTTGGTCTCCATCGAGTATAAGAAACATGATCAACAAATGGTTTTGAGCAACCATTTATCTAATTGTGGGCTCAAGATATTCGAGCATGAGAATTCACTCCCGGATGACATTTTCCGAGGGGCGAGGTCTTATGAGGAAGTCCTAGCCTAGATCTGATCCTTAGCACCCTAAGACATAGCCACTGTATTGAAATTCCAGGAACATAGACGAAGTTGTCTTCCTGCTTTGTTGCAAGGAGGGATTCCGGGTGTCTCCGAGACAGAACTGAAAGATGCTGAAGGGTCTAAGGATGCAACTCCTGACATTGGAAAACACCAGGATGAGGAGGGACAAACGAAGAATCCCGAAGCAGAGGTAAATACTCTCGATCCACCAAAGAAACATAATCCGAAGATCGAGATAAAGACTCCAGAACCACCAAAAAGGCAGAGTCATGTCAATACTCCAGCTAAATCAGCAAAACAAATCGGGTAACCCATCACTTCTATCACCCCCTTTCAGTCAACACAGGGGAATATCGAAGAAGTATGGATATTCAATGAGGAGATGAGGCCCATAAGATAAGAAGAACTTCCTCCAAATGAATTTTTCTTTGATAAAAAGAGAAAAGCGGTGGTAAAAAGAGAATTCTACCAAGACGGAGAGTCGACTGCTAAGAAGTTCAAAGTTATGACCGATGGAAAAAATAAAAAGAATGAGCAATTCGCCACGGAGATCGCAGGGATGCTAGGAGCGTATGCATCGACAAATCAATTTTCGATCCGACTTTTAAAGAACCAACTCAAAAGAAAAAATCGCTTAATCAGGACTCTCGAGGCCAGATTGGCCTCGGCCACAGAAAATGCTAGAGGCCAAGTGAGTATGGAGATAGAGCAGGCCCAATTGGCTGATAAAAATGAAATAGAAGTACTCAAAACCAAGCTGGAGAAAGCACAGCTAGTGGTTCGAGATGGCCGGATATAGGGGGTCTACAGAGGAATTTGATTGAAGAGTTGCAGGCTCGGGCAGCGATCGCCAAAAGTAGAATGATCAACGTGGATATGTTCAAATCCCAGGCAATTGGAATTCAGAGCAGAATGTCTTTGGCCCAGCAGAGTTTGCTCACCAGGATAGGAGAGATCCGGGAAAACTGTATGTTGGTAAATCAGGTTTCTGAGAACCTGGCTGCCAGAGAAAGGGATGCAGAAGCCACTCGGGTCACCTTCTAGGAGGCAGTGATAGCCATGAATAACAGAGTTTCAGTAGGTGCTCCTCGGCTCACCATCCCAAAACAAACCAGAGGTAATATTCTGTTGAAGGATTGGGAGCACGACATTTCCTTGGGCAAGGAGCAAGCCCAAAAGGTAACCAATTCTTTAGAAGAAGCCTTTAATTCCATAGACGGTGAGTTGTTGGGTATTGATAGTGGAGGCGATGCAGAAGCATTGATGCAAATGAATGTGGAACAAATCTCACTTGATCTGGAAGAGAAGAATGAGAGATATTTGGTCGATATATCTCAGATAGATATGGTGGACATGGCCCAAGTTGATAAGCACATGATCAAACCCAGCGCACAACTAAGTGCCCTCGACATCATCGGTGCACAAATGGAGGAAAAGCTGCAGCAGTTAGCCCGAGAATGTTACTTCGTCGAGGCCATCTGTCAAGCAAAGCCTTCACGGCTCGTATCTCAGCTAGTGGAAAGATGTATCGTCTGCACCGAGTCCGCGTGACAACGAACACCTGGCGCCAAGTGAAGACAGAGTAGGAGAAATGGAGTGATTTCTCTCGTCTCTGTCATAACCAAAATTTTGCGACTATTGAGATTCTACCTGCTTTGTAAAAATTGTATAAATATACCCCAGAAAGAAATAAACAAGGCTGGCCCCTTTTGAAGTTTTGTGAGAGTTTTTACATTGAGATTTAATACAAGAAGATCTGGAGATTCTCAATCCCGTCACTACTGTATTACAAGTTTGCTTTCTTGTTTCTCATTTTCACATTTCAATTCATATTAATAATTGATGTGCTTCGTTATACTTTAGTATGACCACTACTATAAGGAATGAATTTGGGTTTTCTATAATTGTTTATTGTCTTTCCTCTGCACCAGCTATCAGCCGTGTAAGACCAATCTGCAGTTTCATAATTCTACATATATTCTGTGTTACATTGATTATTTCCTTACATATTTTCCTCTTCCATTTATGTCGTGAGATTTTCCCCTGGGAGGAACCTTACACTGTAAACGGCTCAATGTTTTTCTCCCATTTCACACCTTTTATTAAAATATAATACAATTACGGGAACGAGCCTTATATTTTCATTCATATTTTAATTTTGCAACTGTAAGTTCTCTTTTGTAAGACTAAACTGAGACAACACTTAACCTTTCGCAAAGTTCTGCCTACCTGTGATGTTCCCCCATGACATTTCTTGTACCAACTCAACCTAACGTCGAACCCAGACTATTAAACCAAACACACATCACCTTAAACCTCTTCGATACCATCCTTAAAACAACAACTAATCAGGCTGAGCTAGAACAATCATGGGTAGCTATTGAACAAGATATAACTATTCAGGAACAGTTCAAAGCCAGACAATGCCAACGAAGAAATATCCCTTAGTTCCTTTCTCCAAAGATTGATGTTTCTCTCTTTCCATATTTTAACCACTTTTGGATGCCTTGACACTGTAATTTTGAGCCTTAAGTACAGACTTAGGAACAACATCTTTCTGGTGCCGTTGTCGGGGACCAAAGTTACGAAATCTTTTTCCCTGGGAAAATGACAATTGTTTTTCATTGAAAGTGTTACCCTTTGATAGTGAACAAAGGGTACCCACCCTTTAAGGCTTTCTATCATTCACTTGGCGACTCCACGAAAAAATAAACTGGCATTTGTTCGAAGGAATACCAGACAAAACCCAGATGGTGAGAAAATTACGCCCATTACCGATCCCAAAAAAATTCTAAAGGCGAGAGGCTCTCTGAGGCCAACCGCTATAGTTTACCAACTTGAAATCCCAACACTGAAGGCTGAGAGTCCTTATGAACCCTCAACTTCACTCAGTCCTCGCGTTCCTTATCCTTCCTCGCCAAACTTTCCTCTTCGCGAAGAAAATCAAGATTCCCTTTTTATTTTCCAAAACCCCTTGTATAACTCCCCACAAACAATGATGGCAGCTGCTGGAGGAGGAGGTGGAGGGTTTATAGGAGGATGCGAAGGGTTTATCGGAGGGGGAGGGGGAGGAATCCCTCTAGGAGGAGGTGGCGATGCCCCTCTAGGAGGAGGTGGAGGTCAAGGTCCTGCCCCCCGTCCCAGAGTTTTCGCGAAAGTTGCAGCCAGATACACTCCATTAGTATTGCCTGTCCCCCTACACGATCTTCCAGAAAACTACATAAATAATTTACCAAAATTCACCGGGGAGGGAGATCTGACCGCTACTGAACATATTAATTTTTTCGACCAATTCACAGATATCTTCGGTATCGAGAACGAGGATGTATATTCGAGACTCCTTGTCCAAAATTTTGAAGGTCAGGTCCGAACTTCGTTTCGGAGCCTACCCACAACTTCTATCCCATCGTATGATGCTTTGGAAGATGCTTTCCTCAGACAATGGGGCGAGAAAAAAGACCACCTCTATTATCTAACCGAATTTGGATCTTTGAAGAAAAAGAACTTAGAAACAGTGATGGAATTCATTCTGAGATTCAACAAACTGTACAATAAAATCCTAGCAAAAGTCAAACCATCTCAACCCGCGGAGAAAGTGACTTTCACCGGAGATTTCAAGCCGGATTTCGCACTACTTTTGTGAGAGCGAAGGGGATCCACCTTAAATCGTATGCAGGATGATGCAGTAGAAATATAATCTAATATGATGGCTTCAGGTAAACTTAAGGCTAGAGTAGAGACTGGAAACCGAGAGACCAAGCGCTTTATAGAACAAGCTGGATCTTCAGGGTCCAATAGATCCTCATACGATAGGGTGGATGATATGGCTAGAGTGATTAAAGAGTTTTCAAATAAAATAGCCTGGATGGAACTTGAACAGGCCAAGGCTGACTCTTACCCCAAAAAATATTTCAGAAGAAATCAAAACCCTCCTAATCAACAAAGGCAAATAAAAAAGGAGGATCAAAAAATACAAACTCCCTTGAAGAATGAAAATTTTATAGGAGACAACGACTTTCAAGACTTTGAGGATTTAGATAATGATGTCACAAACTTCAGTGATGAATGTAGTCAACCATCTATGACTCACGAAGACTATGAAAAGGCTCTAAATAGGCCAAAGCCGTCAAATGAGAATGAGGAGGGTGATCACACCGAGATCTGTGAATCTAAATCAAAAACTGAGATAATGATGGCTGATTTTCAACCAAAGTACAATCTAAGATCTAAGAATAAGCCCACCTCCATGACTCCACCGAAGAAAATCCTTCAAAGAGGCCAAGCTTATGAGCCTCCTTCGGACGAAACCCCACCACCCAACAACAAAACTAGAAGAGTAAGCACTCAAGAGTTCGAGGTGGAAAAAGTTGGAACTCAAACACAACCAACCAAACCCATTAATAAAGCTATGTCTTCGACTAGGACCATGAATGATAAATCTGTCCAAACAAATAAGTCAGAAAGGAAGAATTCATAAGTCTTGACCGAAGAAACAGACAAGGTGAGCAGAGCTTTTAGTTTTGAAAACGAGTTAAACAAAATTAAGATACCAATCCCTTTGGTGGAATTAGCGAAAAACCCTGTTTATCGCAAACAAATTACCAAAATGATAGGTGTCTTTGAGCTAGAAAGTCAGTCCGATGTCATAAACCTGGAATATGATAGACCTAACATCACTTTCGGTCCCCATTTTGAAGGGTCCAAAGATAACACTGCTCCCTTTTATATCACCCTGAATGTATATGACGAGTTGTTGCATAATTGTATGTTAGACTCCAGAGCTTCACATAATGTTATGCCCAAGATTATAATGGAGAAGTTGGGTATCCAGATCACAAGACCTTATGGAAATATGTACTCTTTTGATTCGAGGAAGGTCAAATTCATGGGGATGATAAAGGATCTGGTGGTTACTCTGGCGTAGGTCCCGGTTAAGAGTATCCTGATGGATGTGGTTATCGCCAATATTCCCCCTAAGTATGGCATGCTGTTATCTAGGTCATGGGGGGCCAATTTGGGAGGTTCTCTCTATTTAGACATGACTTATGCCACAATCCTTATGTTCGACAGTCAGTTCACTCATTTATATAGAGAAACAAGATTAGCATATACGGTCAGTGACCCTCAAAACCCGCACAAATTCCCTATTTACATTACAGACCAGGATCTGGGAAATTGCATCTTGTCTTTTGATGATGGTCTGGATGGTTGCCTGGAGGAAATCGATACAAAGCAAGAAGAGTCAAACCCCATGACAGAAGATCTGTGTAATACTGGTGTCTGGAAAATGTATTTTGACNGGGAAATTGCATCTTGTCTTTTGATGATGGTCTGGATGGTTGCCTGGAGGAAATCGATACAAAGCAAGAAGAGTCAAACCCCATGACAGAAGATCTGTGTAATACTGGTGTCTGGAAAATGTATTTTGACGGTGCTTCGTCTTTTGAAGGGGCAGGTGCTGTAGTGCTTTTGGTGGCACCTGAATGTAAGTTCATTGTCCCTTTCTCCTATCATTTGCAGTGGGACATAGATTACACTAATAACGTATGTGAGTATGAAGCATTGATATTAGGATTAGAGGCTGCCAAAAAGATAAATATAAAAAACTTGGAGGTCTATGGTGATGCAGAATTGATAGTAAAACAAGTAAACTGACAGTACTTAGCCAGGCACCCTAGACTAAGAGCGTATAGAAATTGTGCTTGGGATCTCATGGAATTTTTTTTCTCATCTTTAGGTATCCATTTTATCCCTTGCATAGAGAATCTGCATGCTGATGCATTGGCAAAGGAAGCTTCAACCTTCTCTCCTCCCACGACCTTCAAACTGAAGTATCACATTGAAATTAGATACAAGCCTTCCATACCAGACAATATCCGACATTGGCAAGTCTTCAAAGATGATGAACAAATTAAGAAATTCTTTACAGCAGTAGGTGAATTCTCTGAAACTCATGCTGACCAAGAAAATCAGAATGATTCTATGTGGATCATGCAAGAAGGAGAGGAACCTGAAATCTTCCGAGAAAAAATTGTGGATCATCGTATGTTGGTCCTTAAAAGCAATCAGATTCCCAAAGGATTGACTCCTTTGGAAATACTTTTTGATCAGAATGATGTACCTGTAAAGTCCACTTTGCAGCCCCAACCAGAAGAAGTAGAGGACTATGATATAGGAACTGGAAAAGAACCCCGAATGGTAAAATTATCGAAGTTCCTCCCTCCCAAAGAGAAAGTTAAGTATAAAGACTTACTCAGACAATATAAAGATGTTTTATCCTGGTCCTATGATGAATTAAAAACATATGACACTTCCATTATTGATCACAAGATACCTTTGAAGACTGGGGTCAAACCGTTTAGGCAAAATCTTAGGCAAATTAACCCCATTCTGTTACCCGTGATAGAAAAGAAAGTTAAAAAACTCTTGGACGCGAAAAGAATCGTACATCTAAGATACTCGGACTAGGTAGCTAACCTAGTTCCAGTCAGGAAAAAGAACGAGGAAATCAAACTGTGTGTGGATTTCTGAAACTTAAACAAGTCATCTCTCAAAGATAATTACCCGTTGCCCAAGATGGACCATATTTTAGAAAAGGTTGTTGGAGCTAATCGAATGTCAATGATAGATGGTTTCTCTGGTTATAATCAGATCGCTATGAATGAAAAAGACAGGGAAAAAACTACTTTCACCACGCCCTGGGGTACTTTCATGTATGACAAAATGCCTTTTGGTTTGATGAATGCAGGGGCCACTTTCTAGCGAGCTATGGACATCTCTTTTGTGGGAGAAAGGGACAAGTTCGTAGTTATTTACCTCGACGACCTGACGATTTTTTCTAAAACTGATGAAGAACATTTGATGCATCTAAAACAGATTTTCGAAAAGTGTCGCAGGTTTGGCCTATCCCTGAACCCAAAGAAATCACATTTCGTTATGCATGAAGGTAATCTTCTAGTCCGTGTCATATTTAAAGAAGGAATCAGGATTGATCCTAAGAGGATTGAAGTGATAGATACTATCACTATCTGGAGAAATATAAAATAAATTCAATCATTCTTAGGAAAGATAAATTTTCTCCGAAGGTTCATTCCCAATTTTGCTGAGATTGTCAAACTAATTAGAGGAATATTGAAGAAGGACGACGGGGTAAATTGGACCACCGAGGCCAGGGCATCATTCGCGCATATTAAAAAAGTTCTAACCGAGGCACCTGTGTTAGCAAGTCTGGATTATCTGAAGGATTTTCTCATCTTCTCTTTTGCTTCTGAACATACCATTGCCGCGGTACTCTTGCAGAAAAATGAAGAGGTGTTCGAACAGCCGATATCATTTTTTAGCAAAAGCCTCAGAGATGCAGAACTGAAATATGACATAATGGAAAAACAAGCATACGCAATGGTAAAAGCATTGAAAGAATTTAGAACTTATGTGATACATTAAAAAATAATCACGTATGTGCCCACCAGTTCTGTAAAAGACATATTGGTACAGCCGGATAGTGACGGAAAAAGAGGGCAATGGCTCACTAAAATACAAGAATTTGATCTGGAAGTCAAGACGACTAAATTAATAAAGGGGCAGGGTCTGGCCAAACTCTTGGCTGAGTCGAATCTTAGAGCTCTTGATATTAATTGCCTGCAAGAAGAAGATGGAGACACACACCTACACGAGTCGGATGACCAAATAGATCCAAGTAAGGTCAAGGAAAAGTTCATATCATCAGGCTGGTATAAAGACATAGTGTTCTACTTGTTAAATCTGAAATGCCAAAATGAACTATGACTGGCCAAGTGCAGAACTTTAAAACTCCATGCTGTAAAATATTGCATCGCCTAAAATCATCTATACTAGAAGGATCCACTCGGGTTCCTGCTAGTCTGTTTGGTTGAGTCAGAAACTCCACGGGTTATAGAAGAATTTCATGAAGGATTCTGTGGAGGACACCATGCATGGAGAGCCACAGCCTATAAGATCTTTAGGGCTGGATACTATTGGCCGAAACTATTTTCAGACGTCAACGCCAAAGTACATGCATGCAACCCTTGTCAAATATTCGCTGGTAAACAAAAACTCCCTGCACTGCCGCTTATTCGAGTCAAAGCCGAAGCTCCATTTCAACAATGGGGTCTAGACTTCATAGGGGAAATTAATCCTCATTCCAGTGCTCAGCATAAGTGGATCTTAACAACTACGGATTATTTTACTAAGTGGGTGGAAGCCATTCCAACCAAAAGGGNCCTGGGAATTATCGGTAACTATCTTTCGGGTGTCCCCAAAAGATAGTTACCGATAATTCCCAGGCCTTCAAATCTATGGCTACGATCAGCTTCTGTCAGAAGTATAGTATCGTTCTCAGCCATTCCACTGCATATTACCCCTAGGGGAATGGATTGGATGAATCATCTAACAAGATCCTGGTGAACATAATCAAGAAAGTACTCGATGAAAATAAAAGGTCTTGGCATGTGCACTTGAAATACACATTATGGGCAAACCACATCAGCACTAAAAGGTCTATCGACATTTCGCCATTTCAAATGGTCTATGGGACAGAGGCGGTCCTACCTATAAACCTAGCGCTGCCAGTGATAAAGTTATGGAAGGATAAAAATGAAGTACCCAATCATGTAACCAGGAGAATTAACCAGTTGATCGAGGTTCAATAGAATAGAGTTGAAGTCGATGAAAAAATGCAGAAGTACCAGGATGAGATGAAATCATTATTCGATCTCAAGGCAAAAGACAGGGAATTCCTTCCAGGTGACTTAGTACTAAGATGGGATGCAAGAAAAGAGGAATTCGTGAAGCATGGTAAATTTGACCACCTCTGGTATGGACCATTCAGGGTCTCATCTCCAGAAGGGAAAAATTCCTTCCTGTTGGAAAACATCGATGGAGAAGTCCTCAGCACTCCTGTCAACGGATGTTATCTGAAACATTACATGACATAACAATCACCATTTAATATATATATATATATATATAAATTTTAAATTTTGTGTATATACATGCATTCTTATTTAAAATGTTACCCTTTTGGCTTTCTGTTTTCTTCTGTTCATAATTTTTAGACATATTTCGAATAAAGATCGTGTTTTCCTTTTTATAGGATTCCAACTGCTTGCAAAGCTAGTGGGAAGAGTAATTCGCAAGGCGGTGTCAGAAATAAATCCGCATGAAACAGGTGATACCTAAAAAATAGCTTCATAGTGCACAAAGAAAGTGAAAAGAAAAGGTAAAGGTGGGCTTTCTCAATACACATGTTATGAAAGACTATCAAAGTAAACCAAGGTAACGTCATTCAAGCTACAATATCGGCTAAATTATTAGATAACATGATTATTGCTTGGCTTGATACCCTTTGATTTAAATTAATTTGAATGATACACTAAATCTAAAAGAAGTCAGTCAAAAATAACTATCCCCAAAGATATCTACAAAAGCCAGTCTCAAACTGTTTTGACCTTCTGTATTTTCAATCAATGAATCATTGCCCTGTATCCTACCTATTTTCGGGTCTAACTTTTGACAAGCTGCCATCTTTTCATTTCATTACGAAGGAATAAAAGTTTTTGTTTTGGCCTCTTGAGTCTCAAAACATATTGTGGAAAGAAGGCGGGTCTCCACAACTACTTGATCCCCTGCTAAGCATAGGAACGTTTAGAGCGATCCTAACTTTCCTAGGTTTTTCAACAACATCGGAAGAATCAAAACTTGCTCAAATAGGATGCCCCTTAAAAAATTATTTTCCTTGTCTCCCTAAGAACGAAGGTGTTGTGAGGGTCAAGGGAAAATTGGTACCGAGTAATCAAAGTAAGTTGACAGACCTCTGATGCAAAATATTACACAGATATCAGCCCTGATACAAACTGATTGCCCCCATCTTCATGCTCAAAAAATAAATTATGAGACAGGTGGTGAAAGGAAATTCAGAAATGATTGCCCCCACCTAGTCTAGGAAGACGATGAAAGGAAATTCAGAAATGATTGCCCTCGTCTTAGCATTTAAATGCATAAATATTTTCCGAAGTGGTCAAAGGAAATTTAGTAAAAGGGGCCAGATAACTTCACTGGGGTACTGAACAGGCTCGCTGGCAGTGAAGCAATGTCTAAGATATCTGTAAGGCTGTTATACATGAATATCACTATACTCTGGTAACCAATGCTTTCTAAAAACCTGATCCACATCCCAAATTTAGATGGGACTTCCAGATTAAAAAATATATAATCTCATTCTTTTGATGCAAGCCGAGAGTCACAAGATCTGTTGAGTCCCCTAGGGTCATTTCGACTGTCTTAAAACATACCCAAAGTTAGTAGTGGGAAAGGGAAAATTGTGAAAGGGACTACAACTGTGTTTGAAAAGAGTATTTGATTTTGAAAAACTTCTTGAGGTAAAGAACAGAGTCTTTTCCCCCTTTCGATCCTTTTTCCTTGGAATTTTTCCGCCTGATTGATCTTTTGACTCCATTTACCCAATATTGGCACGTGGTCTACTGTTCTTCCTACCTCACAGGAAGGTGGGATCCCTAGTTGGAGCCTATGTTGGAGTCGCCCTTGTTTTTTAGCCCATCACAATTTTCATTTTTGATACTTGAAATCTAAAGATGGTCTTATTTTCTCCCCGATATTTTGAAAACTATGCAACCTTGTCACGTAAGCAACGATGATTTTCTACTCTCGAAACAAGCCCACTTTCGTAAGAATTTTCGCTCTTTTTTGTTTTACTTCGGGATCTAGCAAGTCAGATACTATAATCCATGAGTTCACACGTCCCGAGTCACAAAACGATGAAGTTGTTTTAAATTTTCACTCAAGACAGTAACCAAGGTAAAATATTTTAAATCATGATTAGACGTCGTCAGGGTTTCGCGCCTTGGTGTTCACCAAGTCTGAAGTTTTACTTTTACAGCCCCGAGAGCCGAGAACGCGAAGTCATTTCTGGATAACCCATGTCAAGGATCAAAGGCAAAAAGTTAACCATGTTAAAAGTTTTTCTCGGCCTTTCGCCACTCGGTATTATCTTTTTTGAAATTTCCAGCTTCTAAAACCTGACTCACGAAGTCACGATTTAATTATACCATGATTAATTAATCACTTAATCCAAGATTACCTTTCCCTTAATTCAGCCTTGTTATCGCAGTCTCGCGGTTTCGCAACTCGGCATATAAATCTCCCAGAAAATTATCTTCGAAGTTCCGAGTTGCGATACGGCGAATAAAACAATTATCAAATTAATTGTGCCTCAAATCACGATTACCTTTAATTAAACCCAATTCGATCCTCACGGTCTCGGGAGTTGGAGACTCAAAATATTAAAATAAAATCCACGATATAGCGAATAGCGAGAAATGGATTAACATTGGCAAGATTGGATTAATTAAGTTAAAGCAAGATATATCCCGTGTCTCGAGGTTTGCACGTTTCCTGAGGAAGCCTTTTCTCTCCATACTCCAACTGACTGTTAAACCATCATAAATTTAAGACATTAATGGGAAATAGGGTAAATCTATGGATATAAGATCGGTTTTTACGGCGAAAATTTAATTCTAAATATGATTGGACGGGCTTGTTTTGAAAGATACAATTTTTTCAAATATACGGAAGAGATACGTTTCATTATGCATTTCTCATAGCACGCAGAGCTCGTCACTTCCGAGTAAACTAACTTCCACATGTATACGTATTTCTATCGTAGAAGAGATAAAACACAAGCTTCAGCAATGGCTCCGCGTAAAGAAGCAAAGGAGAATGTCGAGGTTACAGGACAAGGCTTAGATATTGTCTCCGATACTTCGCCCCGAAGTGACGACTCGGTTCCTAACTGGTCATTTGTTTCAGACATTCTGCAATCTGAATTAGTGGATTATTCAGACGACTCTGATGGCAACGAAAAAGATGATCTAAACACCAAGTACAAAATAGTCGTTCAATCCGGAATGCACAAGGTAGCAGCCAGGCCATGGTTATTTTCATATTATGACATGGTCCGATGGGTGTTAGATCTTGTTGACATCCCAACCAGGACTATCATGAACGAACAAAGATTTACTGTGGGGATTTTTAGACCTGAGCATATGCAAACCATGTATAATCTACCTACGACATTTGACTACACGTATGGTGCTGAGTTCCTGGAGGAATTCAAGGAGAAGGAGTGTACACAATATGATAATACCATGTCCAGTCTGATAAAGGACTGGGTTTAACGCACCGCGAAGTTCATAGCTAATGACCACGACATTTATTCAATCACTTCATTGCAGACGCAGTATAAATATGTGGCCATGATGACATGTCGGTTATATGGGAGAGAGGACACTTCACATTTTTTCCTTGCGTGGGTGCCTCTTATATTTCGGGTCGTGGAAGGTTTCTCTTTTAATTGGGCAAAGTTGCTTTCAGATAGCTTAGCAAATCGGCTCACAAAGTGTCGGGAGCAGAAAGGGAATGGGAAGGCATAATATTTCTTCATGTCCGCATACATCATGGACACAATCTGTTCTATGACACCATTTCCATTGATGAGATGGGATTGGACTCCGGCCCATGAAAAACCCATACATGTATATGATGACAAACTATGGGAGAACAAAGAAGAAAATTTTGCATATGAAATTTTTAACTAGGCGATGGTGCCCCTGCATATCGCCATTTTTGGTCACCCACCACCTCATATCTTGGATAGCATTGCAACAAACCTAAGTAGAATAGTGGACTGGTACGTGGAGGCAGGGTTTTCGTACTTCAGAGTTTTCGGGGCTTTTGTTCCCCCTCATGCGCTGCCATTGTTCATTCCCGACAAGCTAACTTGTCGCGAGGTCGGCCGGAAAATGGTAATTGGCGGGGTGAGTAAGGAACTCAAAGGGTACTCAAAGAAGGTATGGTCGTCTTTTCCCATTCGGCTGAATTCTTATTCTTTATTAGACTTCGAGCATGCCAAAGCCAGGGCTGCAGCCCTGGAAGACATGAATTTGGTCTCCATCGAGTATAAGAAACATGATCCACAAAGGGTTGTGAGCAACCATTTAGCTAATTGTGGGCTGAAGAGATTTGAGCATGAGAATTCATCCCCGGATGACATTTTTTGAGGGGTGAGGTCTTATGAGGAAGTTCAAGCCCAGATTTGATCCTTAACACCCAAAGACATAGCCACTGTATTGAAATTCCAGGAACATAGACGAAGTTGTCTTCCTACTGTGTTGCAAGGATGGAGTCTAGGTGTCTCCGAGATGGAACCGAAAGATGCTGAAGGGTCTAAGGACACAACTCCTGACTCTGGAAAACACCAGGACGAGGAGGGACAAACAAGGAATCCTGAAGCAGAGGTAAAGACTCTGGATCCACCAAAGAAACAAAATCCGAAGACCGAGATAAAGACTCCGGAACCACCAAAAAGGCAGAGTCCTGTCAATACTCCAGCTAAATCAGCAAAACAAATCGGGGAACCCATCACTTCTATCACCCCCTTGTAGTCAACACAGGGGAATATCGAAGAAGGATGGATATTCAATGAGAAGTTGAGCCCGATAAGAGCAGAAGAACTTCCTCCGAACGAATTTTTCTTTGATAAAAAGAGAAAAGCGGTGGTAAAAAGATAATTCTACCAAGAGGGAGAGTCGACTGCTAAGACGTTCAAATTTATGACCGACGGAAAAAATAAAAAGAATGAGCAATTCGCCACGGAGATTGTAGGGACGCTAGGAGCGTATGCATTGGAAAATCAATCTTCGGTCGGACTTTTAAAGAACCAACTCAAAAGAAAAAATTGCTTAATCAGGACTCTCGAGGCCAGATTGGCCTCGGCCATGGAAAATGATAGAGGCCAAGTGAGTATGGAGATAGAGCAGGCCCGATTGGCTGATAAAAATGAAATAGAAGTACTCAAAACCAAGCTGGAGCAAGCATAGCTAGTGGTTTGAGACGGTCGGATACAGGCGGGTCTATAGAAGAATTTGATTGAAGAGTTGCAGGCTCGGGTAGCGATTGCTGAAAGCAGAAAGATCGACATGGATATTTTTAAATCCCAGGCAATTGGAATTCAGAGAAGAATATCTTTGGCCCAGCAGAGTTTGCTCGCCAGGATAGCAAAGATCCGGGAAAACTGTCTGTTGGTAAATCAGGTTTCTGAGAACCTGGATGCTAGAGAAAAGGATGCAGAAGTGGCTTGGGTCTCCTTCCAAGAGGCTGTGATAGCCATGACTAACATAGTTTCAGCAGGTTCTCCCGGTCTCGCCATCCCAGAACAAACCAGAGGTAATATTCTGTTGAAGGGTTGGGAGCACAACATTTCCCTGGGCAAGGAGCAAGCCCAAAAGGTAACCAATTCTTTAGAAAAAGCCTTTAAGTCCATAGACGGTGAGTTGTTGGGTATTGACAGTGGAGGCGATGCAGAAGCATTGATGCAAATGAATGTGGAACAAATCTCACTTGATCTGGAAGAGAAGGATGAGAGAGATTCGGTCGATATCTCTTAGATAGATATGGTGGACATGGCCCAAGTTGATAAGCACATGATCAAACCCAGCGCACAACTAAGTGCCCTCGACATCATCGGTGCACAAATGGAGGACAAGCTGCAACAGTTAGCCCGAGAATGTTACTTCGTCGAGGCCAGCTGTCAAGCAGAGCCTTCACGGCTCGTATCTCAGCTAGTGGAAAGATGTATCGCCTACACCGAGTCTGCGCGACAATGAACACCTGGCGCCAAGTGAAGACAGAGTAGGAGAAATGGAGTGATTTCTCTTGTCTCTGTCATAACCAAAATTTAGCGACTATTGAGATTCTACCTGCTTTGTAAAAGTTGTATAAATATACCCCAGAAAGAAATAAACTAGGCTAGACCCTTTTGATTTTTTGTAAGATAGTTTTTACTTTGAGATTTAATACAAGCAGATCTGGAGATTCTCAATCCCGTCACTACTGTATTACAAGTTTTCTTTCTTGTTTCTCATTTTCACATTTCAATTCATATTCATAATTGATGTGCTTTGTTATACTTTAGTACGACCACTACTATAATGAATGAATTTGGGTTTTCTATAATTGTTTATTGTATTTCCTCTGAACCAGCTATCAGCGGTGTAAGACCAATCTGCAGTTTCGGAATTCTACATATATTATGTGTTACATTGATTATTTCCTTACATATTTTCCTCTTCCTTTTATGTCATGAGATTTTCCCCTGGTAGGAACCTTACACTGTAAACGGCTCAATGTTTTTCTCCCATTTCACACCTTTTATTAAAATATAATACAGTTACGGGAATGAGCCTTAAATTTGCATTCATATTCCAATTCTGCAACTGTAATTTCTCTTTTGTAAGACTAAACTGAGACAACACTTAACCTTTCTCAAAGTTCTACCTACCTGTGATGTTCCCCCATGACAGTTCCTATACCAACTCAACCTAACGTCGAACCCGAACTATTAAACCAAACACACATCGCCTTAAACCTCTACGATACCATCCTTAAAACAACAACTAACCGGGTTGAGCTGGAACAATCATGGGCAGTTATTGAAAGAGATATAACTATTCAGGAACATTTCGAAGCTAGACAACGCCAACGAAGAAATATCCCTTAGTTCCCTTCTCCGAAGATTGACGTTTCTCCCTTTCCATCTTTTAACCACTTTCGGATGCCTTGACATTGTACTTTTTAGCCTTAAGTATAGACTCAGGAACAACACTGCCAACCATCTATGGCTGCATTTATTCGATGCAGGTTTATTCCCACATCACCCACCATCGAGGCTTCTTGCAAGTTATGAACAAAAATTCGGTTTTCTAAAATTAAATGTGGACAGTTCCTCCTTAGGTGAGGTTCTCCACATTCCTATCACTTTAACGGTTTGCGGGGGCTGTCCCTAAACTTATTTATTCCTAGATTTACTGGTTTACCGCTGCCTTGCATATTTGGATGGTTGGAGTGAAAATCATTTCTCAGAAAGATTTTTGTTGCATTCCGGTAAGGAGCTGGTTGGTACCCCTTCTTCCATTGGTTCATTCGATCTTGTTTCTTATCCTTCCAGGCTTTGGGAAACTCTGTCTATTGTTTATACTGGTCGTAGCACATTTTTTCTTTCATGAATACTTCACTCAAAGATTTGGGGTTGTCAAACTCAATTCTATCTCTGTAGGACTATGGTAAACAACTTAAGAATCACTGGATTTTGACCTTGTCCTCACGGATGTAAGGTATGAATCTTAGTAATTCTAGGAATTTATTTTTAAGGTCTTGCATTGTCATCTTTCCAAGTCTTAACTTGTAAAATTCTTTCATTTTCCTTTCATAGTATCTTTCAGATAGGTACTATTTTTTGAAATATTTCTTTAAGTCAGACCATTCCATATGTTTTTCTTTTAAATCCCTTTGCCAATTTCAAATCTTTCCACTAGATGTTGGCCTTTCCTTTCAGTTTGTAAATGGCCATTCTAACTTTCATATTGCTGGAATAGTTGTATATTTGGAAATATGTTTTGATATATAATAACCATGCCTCAGCTTCCTCACCTGTTTTGGATTCCCCATCAAATGTACCAGGTTTAATCTTCTTGAATTCCCCTTAAAGATGATCTACTTGTTTCCTTTTTCTGTCTGGATTTTCTTTATCTTCAGCTGAAGGGGTACCCTCATATGAGTTGTCCTCTTTTTCTGCTTCAGGACCAGAGTTATTGGAGGCCCTCTTACTGACCTCTTCTTCATGATTATCATCTTTTGGGATTTTCTTGGTTACTATGCTGCGAAACAGGACTTCATTTATCTCCTGTTGTTCCTGTTGTTCTTTCTTTAGTTCTCATTGTCTGCTTTGAAAACCTCCAGTTCAACAATAAGATTTCTCATTGTTTCCAGTACTTTCGTAGGTGAGCTTTCATCACTGTTCTATCTTGGATCTCCCATAGTTCCTTGCTTTGGATCCCCTTCCATTATCTTGAGCTACCATAATTCACACAAAACAGAAAGGGTTTTCTATTTGTAACAAAAAGGTTTATTAGTTTTGCTTAAATCAAATATATATAAAGCAACTACAGTGGCTCTGTTCAGGTCTAGTGTTGTAACCTTTCCTCTGATACCATATGTAATACACCTCGAATTTACCATACAAAAAATAAAATATAATCATAAACTCTCCAAATTTCGTTTACAAAGATTACTTGGTAGAAGGAAAGATACTAACCAACTCTTGTTATAAAAACCTGAGGTATAAATCCTAAGCCTCACTTACTAAAAATTGTATAGCTACATAATCTTAACTCAATTCTAATAGAAAAGACTATAAGGGTAAACCTCGAAGGTTCTATTAATTTTCTTCTGGTTTCGTTATGTTTACTTGTATGTATCTGTAGGTCTATGCAGATAATATTCAAACTCGGATTTCAATGTTACAATTCACTCTTTAACATAAGGACTTATGTTATAGCTCATTCTTTAAAATGAGACCTCAATTTCATGCACATGTCCACTTAAGTAAATTACTATTGGGACACAATATTTAAATTCCATCTATACAGCCATGATGACGATCTCAGTGAATGTTCTAGTCCAATATCAAAGGAACTTTGAAAAAAGAGGGTTATGTTAACTCTCTTTACCCCGACTTAAGGTGTTCCAACGAGGATTTAACTTGGTCAAACTGCTAGTTAAAGATAATGCCATGGATTTGAAACATGATTTGATTCTCGTTGAGCCAAGGAGGGGGTATAATTGTGACATTCTTTAAGGAAATGAAAGGTCCATTATTAGGAGTAGTTAAGAATCTGTGCCCACCATTAATGGAAATCCTGTGAGTCTAAGTTACATGGTAACTCACCTGGATTTTCAACCAGCGTGTCAAACCGGTTCTGCCCATATCACATGGCTAACCATCCTTTGTTCCCCTCACATTTAATCTGAGAAAAGAAAGTGTCGCTTAGGGTTTCATGGGCTTACAGTTTTTCATTATTGAGTTTTGCGAAGGGGCTCTGCGTATCGTTTATTAGTGGTGAAAACTGTTGTTATGGAGGTCATTTCTCCGATGCATCCAATGGCATGGACCAATTCCCTGGTAAGTCTTCCTTAACCATAATACCATAGCTACGTAAATTGGGTGGAGTAATTCGTGAGAGTCAGTATAGTGTGGCTATAATCATACTGCAACTGTTGTTATGTTTTCTTTCTTTTTGTTGAACCCTTATCCTATTATTGCTTCTCTATAATACTTTCGTAGTCATCGAATTCTTGGGGAAATGATTCCCTTTGAAGTTATCAATGTTCCCCCTGGATTTTCTTAGAGGGAAGGTAACCGTTCTTCATTTGTCCATACTCCAGGGTATAGGTTTTTGTAGCTCTGCTGATAATAGGGTTCCTTATGGAACCTCTCGTAACCTTCTCCAGGTATTGAGCCGACTATTGTAATATTGGGTGGAAATTCCTAAATAGTCTCAGGTTATTCTTTTGCTTGTCTTAAATTCTCTAAATCTGGAGTTTTGAGTGGTATCGAAATGAATTGATACTGCCGCCAATGTTGAGTAGTCCAATGATGCTATCCTGCGGTTCATTCTGATCGTTACTTATAACAGTTATTGTATCTATCGTGGTATAGTAAATTGGATTCAAAATCTAGCGAATCTCAGTATCGTTTGTCTCATTGACACCATTGTATGCCATTTGGTTTCGAACGACTCTGTTTAGTTCTAGTTTACTTAGAAATTTTATACCATGTTTGCACATAGTATGTCTTATATCATTTATGCATTATAAGGACTTGATACTGTGGATTAATACATTCCATTAAAATATTCAATTGTTGTGTAAATATCTCCTCATTGTTGGTTTTGTTTCGTTTCCAAGGATTTGTATGAGCCCTAACGATGGGTCGTGTTGATGCGAGGGTACCCATTAGGGGTTAAAGCACCATCCGCCCTCGGCCTGTCATATATCTAGATAGAGGGTGACAAGGTGAATAGAGGAAGAGAACGAGCCTTCCAAACGAAAGTTCAGTATCACTCAAGCATAGCTTGATTGTGAACAATGACCATTTTGTTGTCATTCCTTTTACTTTTTTTTCATATTATGCTACTAATTATAGGGTATAATTTTGCAGGGCTTCAGTCTACGCAAGTTTTGGATAACTGCCCTTGTTCTTGGCACAAAAGGTATTTGGGTTGGAAGCCCATCTCCTCTCCGTTTTAACTCTACAGGTGCTAGGAAAATGGCTTGTGGCTCCATCCAATTTTTCATTTTCAATTAGTTCTCTTTCGCCATCAGTATTGTTAGGATGAAGTTTAAACCCTCTTGCATAAAGGTATATGTTCGATTTGAGCTTGGTCAAACTATGTAATAGTTTTCTTGACTTCCTGGTGTGACTGCTATATGTAAAAATTACTACATAGGACTCTTTTGAAAAAAAAGGAAACGATTGTTGGGTGCCTTTATTCAAACTTTTTCCCGACTCTAGTCTCAGACTAACTTTGTAAATTTGTTGTTGTGGATATTTTCAAATAATTCATATTTCATTTATGTAATGTATAAAATAAAAAACTTTAAAATCCCGAGCTTTATACTATGTGAATCGATTTTATTGCATAGACATTTCAGTTTACAATACTTAATGCCACTGCGTCTATCATAACGTTTTTTCCCTAATTTCGAAGGGTTTTGATGAACATTGTAGTTCTGTAGCTTTCTTACTATAATTTTTGGATGTGTGTAATTTCTTCTATACTTTCGATGTTTGGTTATTGGCCAAAATAGATTGACAATCTTGTTTACTAAAATAATTGTTTTTGTATGAAAAATATTGCTATCAGTTCAGTACCATTTCTTGGACGAGTTATAAATTTTAATATCAAGGTTTGCGGATTTATTGGATATGTGTAAACCCAGTTTGGTTTCTAGAATAATTCTCTTTATAATTTATCAACCCTCACACCTCTAGCATTTATTTATATATAACCATAGATTCTTGACAAGTTTTAAATTTGTTCGAAGTTAGATTCCAGAACTTAAAGTATGGTCAATTATATCTAATCCTTGTTCAAACTGCCATAATAATTGCCTATGTGTGTGTGTGTGTGTGTGTGTGTGTGTAGCCTTTCCCTGTCCCAAAATCTTACAATTTTCAGAATTACTCCAATGCATGTATATCTATATGTTTAACTACTTGTATGCATAGTTATTTCCTACTACGTCATAACCATTTTCAACAGTAGTTTCAATCAGGTAGAGAATTACTCTCAAATACCCACAAGATTCCATATATGTGTGCAATATGAGTATGAGAGGTTTCAACATATCCAAATTTATCTCCAAAGGCTCATTACTAACAAGAAATCAATGTACAACATGTATCAAACTAGAAACAATCTCTTAGCATAATTGATGGAGTAAGATTCATAAAACTACAATCACATTTCCCTTCAAAATTTAATAGAAAAACATTTCTCATATATCTAAGTCAGATAATAATTTCGAGTAAATAAATCATCGTGACCTGTAGTTGATTTTCTGTTGAAATAATTTGTTTTCTTACATAATATGACATGAGATATATACATAAGTGAGTGTCTCTTGTAGTCATTCCATTTTCATTTAATCAGTAATGCCTATGCAAAGTACCAACTACAAATAGATCTATATACATAGATAGTTCGGCCTAGAGATTCAATTAAAAAAGAGATAATTCAAGAATTTGTTTATCTGTTATAAACTTCATATATACAAACATATATAATACACAAAAAATATTTCACTTTTAACACAAACAAATGCATTCCAACAGGAATATATAATCATTCAAGAAGAGGAGAAAAAAAAACATATATGAACTAGTTCGTGGGAAGACAAAGGGAACAGACACGTTCCTCCCAACCATAGAATAGTGAAACCAATTCACTTGTCCTATTCACCCCCTAGACTGACCATGAATCCATGAGGGTTAACTGGGAACTCCTCCTCAGCAATGTCGTTTAATATTCAAAAAAAATTCTTCTTGCCTCACACTCAACAGTGAGTGTTCATAACAACAAGAGGTAATCATTTTTCCCCATCATACTTGACAGCATCCTGCTTCCTCTCATATGCTATATATGCAAAGTAATTTTTTTTCCTAGGTCTTTTCCCTCCCTTGGGAATTTTCGTATCTTTCCAAATCCCTGATTTTCAAGGACTGCCAATGGCCAAATCCTTGATTTTCCACTTGTAAAAATCATCCTAGAGGGAGTTCCAACATGTTCCCCTGTCATGGAGTCATGGTCAGCTAAATTTAACATGGTTGTTCCATTTGTCCTCCTGCAATAAATAGAACAATATTCTGTTTACATACAAGTTCCATAGTCAAATAGTTAGATGGGTCAGATCAGGTCTCTGCCCAACAATCATAATAATTAATTACAATTTATCAAATTCGAAATTTTGAATTTCCATAAATGGAAAAAAAATTCCAAATTTGAATTTACTAAAAACATAATAGTTTTTCTAGCAAATTTTGTCTTTCGAAACTACTTTTTTTTTTTGGGATGTCACACTTTCTATAAAAACTTGCTCACCCATGAAAAATTCTTACCTCAAATATGCTTCTTGGAGATGGCCATTCTTTGATGGCTCTCAACTTTTCTGGATCCATCTTCAACTCATTTGAACAGATCACAAAACCCAAGTATATGAGTTTTTTCTTCATAAAAGAGGTTTTCTTCAGATTTATCAACAATTTTTCTTCCTGCAACCTTCTCATCACTGATGTCAAATGTTTTAAGTGTTCTCCCTCTGTCTGACTAAATATTAGTATGTCATCTAGATACACTATGAAAATTTTTCCTATGAAGTCTTTCAACACTTCATTCATTAATCTCATAAATGTGCTTGGGTAATTTTTCAACCCAAATGGCATGACCAACCATTCAAGCAAACCTTCATTTGTCTTGAATTTTTTCCTCCAGTCATATCCCTCTCGCATCCTTATTTGATGATATCCACTCTTCAACTATATCTTGGAAAAACAACTTAATCAACTCAAACAATACATCAAATCGTCCATCTTGGGTAAATCTTATCTATACCTAATGGTGATATTATTTATGGCTCTAGAATATGTACACATTCTCCATCCTCCATCCTTGTTTGGACTCTACACAGTTGGTACTATGCATGGTATTAGGATTTCCTTGACTAAACCTTTATCCAATAGCTCTTAGACTTGATTTTTTACTTCCTCATTCTCTCTAGGTGTCAACCTATAAGATGATTTGTTTGGTAAACTAGCTCCTAGAATAAGTTCAGTATGATGTCTTATACTCCTAATGGGTGGCAATGAATGAGGTAACTCATCCACTACTGTGTCAACAATTTTTTCTAACAGTTCTTGTATTTCTTCAGGTAAATATTTCATAGAAGTATTTGTAAGGATAACTCTTGGCTTCGTCACTATAGAAAACTACATCTCCTTCTCCTTCTTGAATTCATTCAAGATGTCCTTCCCACTCATGAGAAGTATTCTTGAACTAGCTCCTTTCTTTTTCTCTTTTTATTATATTGGAAAAAACATTTGTGTCTTACCATTATTTTCTAAGGTATAAGTATTATTCCTCCCATCATGAATAACGTTTCTGTCAAATTTCCATGGTCTCCCTAATAAAATATGGCAGACATCCATAGGAAATACATCACATAATATTTCATCCCTATAACCTCCTATTTTAAATTCAACCTGACATTGTTAAATTACCATTACTTGATGTCTTTTATGAAACCATGATACCTTGTATGGGTTTGGATGTGGATTTGTATTCATATCCAGTTTCTCCACCATTTATGTGGATACCAGATTGTTAGTGATCCCACTGTCTATGCCACCTTGCAAACTTTGTCTTTCATCTTACAAGCAGTTATGAACATACTTGTCCACTGAATTGGTTACTCTACCTCCTTCTTTGGTTTAAGAAGAACTTTCCTGATCATGAGGTTCTTTCCTCCTTCTACAACTTCTCATTCCACATGCTTCTGTACTTTAGAAATGTGTGCTTCTCCTCCTCTAGTGTCTTTCTTCTTCTCTAGGCATTCCAAATACATGTTCCCTATATTTACAGAGTCATAAAATCTAATTTAACCTCCTCTCGATCTTCCCCTTCCTCTAGGAAAAGAGCTTCTTTCTCCATGTTGTCCTTCCTTATAACTTCCACCTTTCTCAGGGTGACTATGATTCTTTCCATCTTCATGCTTTGGTTTCTAGAACTTCTCTCTACTGATTCCCTTACCTATGCTTGAATTTCCTCCTCTGTTTGTTTTCTGGCCAATTTCTCTTAAGATTTCATGGCTACTTGATAAGAATACTAGACATTAATAACATACACCATGTTGATTTCCTCTTGTATTTCATATCTCAGTCCATTGATATACCTAGATGTTTTTTCATCATCATTCTCTTTATGTCTATCCTTGATGTCCAGTCTGTAAAATTCCTAAGTGTATTCCTTCACTGATAAGATTTTATGTCTCAGGTTTTGCAATCTTCTAAATAGATTGATTTGATAGTCCTTTGGGATAATTTTTTCTTTTAGGTTTGCTACCATCCTATCCCAACTTTTAACTGTTTGCTTTCCCTTGCATTTGTGATCATCTTGTAGTTCGTCCCACCATAGTGCTGCATGACCCTTCATTCTTGTCACTGCATTCTTCACCATATTATATTCTTTGATATCTTCATAATCAAAGTACTTTTCCATACAACATACCCAATCCAACAATTCTTCAACTTCTAAATTTTTTTCATACATTGGTACCTCTATTTTTTATCTGGCTCCTATTCTTGAAACAACTTTCAATAAGTGGTCTTTTGCAGCATCCTCTGTTACATATTCTTCAACCTCTATCTCTTCACTTTTAGTTTCACTGATATCTCCAGTTTCTAGTTCTCTCCTCTTCATTGTCTCCGTGACATCGAGTCCCATTCTGAGTCACCTTATTTCTTTTTCCATTCTCAATTCATTCTACACCTTCTGGGTGGCATGATTCCACAGACTCACCATCTCATGTGTATAAATAGAATCAACTCTACATGCCACTGATGATATAAACTTATCTCCTTTATCCTTTGTCTTATTTCTATAAACAAATTCAATAGCTCTCCTTTTCCTTCCATCTATAAGAAAAATCAGGCTTTGATACCACCTGAAGAAAAAACCCTTACCGTCTGTCAAGGCTTCACGACCTCTTGGTCAAGGATATTTTATTATCCAAGACAAATTGGCTCCTTGAAAACTTAATGGTATCACTTGTGATTAAACACAAGCCCTTTCAGTCTTTTGCTATAGGTTCTATGACACCCACAACTTCTTCCTTCGTGCTCCTGAAATATAAAAGTTCAAGCACCATCTCCTTTTCCATTATCCCCTTCCTGCATGTGACCTCAGGATATGTCCTCACTTAAAAACATGATTGAGGGATGGCCAAGAGTGGTTTGAGACAAAACGACTTTTATCCCTGTAATTCACTATTAGTTTCCATGTATCCCTTTGTCAATATTATTGTTTCGACTGTGGCTCACTCAAATATTTTTAAGACCTGATCACTTTCTTCTCCCAGTATTAAGCGCGACTATTGATATTGTGATATCGGGCATTACCTCTTGATCGAAAGCTCATATATGTCCTCTTCTCTACCTTGGTAAACTATCATTCAAGGACCCTTTTCCTCCTCTTTCATGCACTCCCAGATATCCATGATCTATCGATGCGTGCCCTCCTTTCATATGGATGGCTACGATTCATTTCACCCTTTGGGATTCAAGAGTTTCAGCCTCTCCGTTCTTACTTCCTCCCAAAGTAATTTCACCCAAATTTGATGATTTGTCGATGGGTTTCCCTCACATATCGACTACTATGATTCACTACAGCTCTTCAAGATTTCAAAGTTCCAAATTCTACACACTCACTTTCCCACAGAGTGTTTTCACTCAAAGTTCACAGATCTCTATCACGTGTCCTTTGGAATATGAAGGCTATGATTCACTTCAGCTATTTGAGCTTCGTTAGGTTCGAATCCTACACACTCACTTTCTCTTGGAGTGTTTTCACCCAAAGTCGACGATCTGTTGACGCGTGTCTCTCTCAGATCAACAATTGTGAATTGCTTTGGCTCTTCGGGCTTCGAGAGTTTCAACTCCTACACACTCACCTTCTAATCATGTTCACTTGAAGTGTTTGATCTATTTACACGTACCTCCTTGTGCCCAATGGTCAGGATCTACTTCGGCTCTTTGGCTATTTGGTGATTTCACCTTCTCCTTGATCAAAAAAATTTCAAAGTTCTCTTGCTCCAAAGTTACATATCTTTCACCGCCTATCCCTCTTCATGATGAAAGGTCCCTAACCTATTCGGTAATTTGACGATTCTTCACTCCTATATGCACACAAAGGCTTAATTATTGTGTACTTTACCAAGATATGACGATATGAAATGATCATGCTCCATCCTAGATGGATCTTGACCGATAATTTGTGAAATCTTTAGAGCTTCACTCCCTTTGAATATTTATCCTTGCTATCCCTTATGCTATTTATTCCTTTGAGTAATTTGATCTCCCATACACTCCTTGCATTCATTGGATCTTGACAAACTCAGATTGAAAGATTTCCTCAAAATATATCATTCCCGCACTCCTTGCGCTTCTCTATTCTAGTTCTTCGACACTTAGTCACTCCTTCAATCTGTGGACTCCTTGGACTTGATCTAAGTTCTCTTCATTCCTTATGAACTCCTCTAAATCAATTCAAGACTCAGTTGACTCACTCCTTGCATACGATATGCACTCCTTTCATACGAGTTCTTAGATGAGAAATGATTGGAACTTATTCAATTCATCACAAATTCATAAGATCAACCATAAACAATCATAAATAAACGAAATGAACTAAAACACACATAGAATACACCATTCATTCCATCACACCTCATATTGAACATTCTCTAAGGAATTGGAATAATTCTATTTGTTCTATTAATTCATGAAATAAATTACATAGTATTATAGTTCTTCACTACATATTTATTTTGTTCCTATATTCTTCTCTAGGAAAACTCCTCCTATATCTTGTTCTGTAATAAACCTCAAAATTGTCAGAAAAAAAAAAAAAAAATCAATAAAAATTGTTTATACATTCATCCTTAAATGGATTCGAAATTACAAGAAGGTAGGATGTTTTATTTCTAGTTCAACTTTGAAAGTTTGATAGAGTCCTGGTAGTCGTCGGTTGTCTTTACTGCTCAACTTAAAAAGTCCAAAACAATGTTATACGATGTGCATACTCTTCATTCCAATATTCACTTATGGTTCTGTAGTTATATTTACCTTCATCTCTGTATACATATACCGATACAATATGCTTAGACTACAACGATTTGGGACTTCTATCCCTAAGCCTTATGCGCAAACTTGACATCAAACAAACTCGATCAAAAGGACTTAGGGATACGGATAAAGTAAAGAGTTGGATTATATACCTCTGCCAAAAGTTTTTTCTAAAATAATATCAAGTTGGTAATGGTTTGGTAAGGCCTTCCAGTAACTTCACTGTAACGAGTATTCTGTAACCCCTACTTGTGTTAACAAGCTTGCTTGGCTCCACCTATCCAATACGTAACATCAACTGAATATTGCCTTGACTGAGGTCATAGTGGTTAAGGCTAAGGGTGTCCATGAGTCACATAGGTGCTTCCATATCCCATTAACGATAAGGAAGAGATAGGTCTGACAGGAATAAATCTTGGCCGGGACATTAAAGGGGAAGGTGTTTGCGACTGTCAATTCCATCACCTAACCTATTTTCCAATATGGATGTGCCAAGTCTACCTCATCACATGGCCTTTCATACCAGTAGCCTTCATTCTATGAGGAAGGGTTATTTAGGTTGTAGAAAATTTTCTTTTGTCATGGGAAGGTTATCCGGGAGCCTAGTTCTACAATTTCATTTCTTGGCTAAGGGGAGAAAATTGTGGGGACTTCCTCTCAAGGAGGCAGAGTCTCTTAACCAATCTTCCTGGTAAGTTTCATGCTATCACTATAAAGTTTTTGTCTGTTAGCAATTTTTCCCTTGTCGTTAAAACTTAAAAGAGACAACGCTGGACTTGTTATTTTTCCTTGCTACTGGTAAGTAGTTCCACTTATCGCGCTCCTACTTGTTCAATTCCCGAAGGCTCAATACTTCATTTTCTTTCCTTTTTGGTGCTTCCAAGGGATTTCTCCTTTTCCTTTTAAGTAGTTTTCCTTTGTGCTTGTCGTCTCTCACTCTCCTTTACTGTGTTGTATCATTATTTAGTAGTAAATTTCTTCGAGATTTCTTCAGTGTTCCATTTTAGAAGTTATTTGTTAGGGTGAAGCCATACTGTGTAACATTTGAATGTTATTTTCCTGGACCTATCTCCATCTACCCATCTCCAAGAATTTTATTTCGACTGAACACTGCACTCCTCCATAATCCCTAACCCTTAAAAGGAGGACCGAATATTAGTCATAATTTTCTTCTGTAGGTCCCGATTTAATGATACCTCTCGGGTTCAAAATTCCTATAATGTGCCACAAATAAAGGTTCATGGTCTTTGTACCACATTTGTCGCAGTTCGTCCATATGGATAGGTTGTGTCTGTATTATTCTGTGATTAATCAAACTTTCTTACCTCGAAACTAGTTGCTATGTTTAAACAAGGGAGAGGGCATTCTCATACTGTCTGTGTATTGACTAAGTTTCTTTTTAATGTACTCTCTGTGGTCCGTATGTTTTCTCTGTACTAGTAAATTGTATTCATCTTTTGTTTACTTCTTATTTGACTTGGTGCTGGGACTCCTGTATATTTACCAAATGACATTTCTTGTAAAACCCTACTCGTTTACTGGATATTATCACTAATTATTGGGCCCTATTTGATGCGAGGGTAGCCATTAGATTGATGAAGTTCACTCCTCCCCTTTCGGTTTACTGGCAGTCATGACTCGGTTGGAATCTTGCCTATGGTGATTCAAAGATAAGTAAAAATTTTCTGTCCAATCATTATCTTGTATGTTTTGTTGAATTTCAAGATTTGGGAAGACCTCTATCCTATTACTAAATTAATTACTTCATCCCTTGTACGTCCACATTGAACACAACGCTGGATCAAAATGGGTTCTACTCAGAAAGGTATTCTGGTTTCTAATAACATAAACTCTTGAGGGTTTTGGAGGAATCCCGGTTATGTTGGGTTATTGCTCAGGCATGTTTTTCTTAAGACTATTTTATGAATCATTAGATGTACACATCTTAAATTTTTGGTTAAATAAATGTTATAATTTTCCTTTCAGTTGTTGAGGTTTAATTTGCTAGTCTCTATATATTTGTCTTGTAATGAAATTTCAGACAAATATCCATATTGTGAAAATACAGAAAGGGTAGGCTATATAATGATTCAAAATTCTATTCGAATACTTATAAATGAAATCTTTACTCGTAAATTTCTTGTATCCATCACTGATTAATTTAATTCATTTAGAGTAGATTTTATAATTATTATACACATATACTCTTGTATAAATGTGTGGTCATATGTGTATCTATATATCTATCTAATTTAACTTAAGTTTACAGTGTGAGTTTCTCCTGTATCGTTGAAGTCGATGGTTTCTATAGTCTTATTATACAATCCATGAATTATAATACTGTCAGATATAAAATAATATAATACTCCTAAGATTCATTTCTGGGTCTCTTTAACGGTTGCACCAATTGAATTTTCACCACAGATTTGTTCTTTCGAGATTTCTTTTAAGGTTTATGCTGATTGAAAATCCACTACAAACTTTAAAAAAAAAGTATATGATCTCATGATAGAGGGGATATACTCGGATATACCCTTGGGGATGTTCTCAGTTAAAAAAAAATATTATTTTATTTTATACAGGTTAGATCTATCCCTATCATGACTAGTTTTCCGGTGGTTCTATAATCTGGTTTATTGTCGAGATTCAATTCCATTACTACTATAGGTATTGTATATCAAATCATACATTTATCGTTGGACAGATGATTACAATGGCCTACACATACAACAATAATATAGGTATAGTTGTTAATCGGGTAGATGATTACCGATAACATACAACAAACCATATAGACATAGTCGTACCTACAACAACTAGCCTACTGTGATTATATAGATACAATCTTCAATCGAACCCAATTATTTCTACCACAATTAATCTACATAATTATGAAATGTACATATGACAACAAAATAATCATCTCTATAACAACATGAATCATCTATGGTAGTTTGCAATTTCATACGATAGTAAAACAATTCATCTGGAATAACAATACAAATCATCTACAGTAGTTCAATAATTACATACGATAGTAAAATGATTCCTCTAGAACAACAAACATATACACTAGTTCTAATGACACAAATGTAATAAGGAAAGTATAGGGTACATATATGAACTGGTTTGTTGGAAAACAAAGGGAACAACCACGTTCCTCCCAACCTTAGAATTGGGCAACCAAATCACTTGCCCGGTTCACCCCCTAGCCTGACCATGAATCCATGAGGGAAAACTTGAAATCTCCTCTTTAGTAATGTTTCCTCTATATGTAATCCTCTCCTTGCCTCACACTCAATGTTCAATGTTCATAACAACAAGTATCTGGTAGTTCTTTTCCCCAGCATACTCGGCAGCATACTGCCTCCTCGCATATGCTATTTAACAAAACAATGCCTTTTCGCCTAGGTCTTTCTTTCCCCCTTGGGAATTTTTGCAGTTTTATAAATCCCTTATTTTTAGGGGCTACCAATGGCCAAATATCTGATTTGAAACTTGTAACAATCAACCAAGAGGTAGTTCGAGCATGTTCCCACTCATGGAGTCATGGTCAGCTAATTTTAACATGGTTGTTCCATTTGTCTTCCTGCAATCAATATAAAGTATTATGTTTCCATACAAGTGTCATAGTCAAATTGTTAGTTGGGTCAAATCATATTTCTTTCCAACAGTCATAATAATTAATTACAATTATCAAATTCAAAATTCATAATTGACATAAATGGAAAAAAATTTCCAAATTCAAATTTACTAAAAATGGAATAATTTTTCAACAAATTTTAAATTTCAAAAATACTTTCTTTTGGGGGATGTCACATCCTTTCCCCCTTCAATAAAACACTATCCTCAGTGTTCGGTCCTTTCTTGGAACAAGATTGGATGAGATTTCTGCAAATATCCCTCCAACTCCCAAGTGCCCTCCTTAGGACTAAAGTTCTTCCATTGCATCGTTACGTGCGCGACGACTCTATTCCAAAGTGTTATTTCTCTCCAGTCTAGAATAAGCAGGGGTTCCACTTGGAACTTTCTTTCGGGTTCCACCTGCACCAAGTTCCAACCAATCATATGAGTAGGGTGATGAACATATTGTTTCAACAAAGAAACATGAAATACATTATGAATTCTTAGATTAGATGGAAGTGCAAGTTGGTATGTCGCGGGTCCAATTCGAGCTAGTATATCGAAGGGCCCACAAAACCTAGGTGCCATCTTGGCACAGTTCCCTAACTTCAACAAACTCTTTTGGGCTTTGACCTTAAAATAAACATGGTCTCCCACTTGAAATTCCAAGTGTCTTCTTTTCTGATCTGCATAGCTCTTATGTCTGTCCTCTACTTCTTTCAAGTTTTGTTTTACCTTCCTTACAATGTTCTCCATTTCTTGGAGCATCTATGGTCCAACCATGAGTCTGTCGTATGGGTTATCCTAGCTAATTGGAGTTGTACAGTTTCTGTCGTACATTACTTCGAAAGGTCTTAACTTAGATGAAGTTTGGTACCCATTGTTATATGCAAATTCTACCAAGAGCATGTAGTCTTCCCACTTGTTTGGTTTTGTTATTACATACATGCGAAGCATATCCTCTACGATTTGGTTTGTCCTTTCAGTCTTTCCATCCATTTGTGGATGATAACTTGTAATGAAATTCAAATTAGTATTTATCCCTGCAAACAATTCCTTCCAAAAAGCAGATGTGAATTTATGTCTCTATATGAAATCACCATTTTAGGAATACCATGTAGTCTAAAAATTTCTTTCATGAATATTTCAGTAATGTTTATAGCTTTAAAAGTAGTCTTTATAGGAATAAAGTGTGTAGACTTACTGAGTTTATCGATTACAACCATGATGGAATCATTCCGTTTTTTATTTTTAGGAAAACCTATTATAAAGTCCAGTGATATGGTCTCCCATTTCCATTCTGGTATTGCTAATGGCTATAATAGGCTAGTTGGATGTTGGTGCTCAGCCTGAACCTGCTGACAATCTTGGCACTTGGCCAAGTACTCTACTGTTTTTCCCTTCATATTAGGCCAGTAAAATAGTTTTCTAAGTGTTGTTATTGTTTTCTGATACCCTAGATGGCTAGAATATGATTTCTTATGCACTTCGTCCAAAACTGTTAATTTTAACTCTACTGAATCTGGTATGTAAAGTCTATTTTTAAATCATAATAGTCCCTTTTGTTGATACTTAGATCTAGTTTATCTGAGTTTGTGGTATTGTTTTGTAATTCTGCCATTATCTTAGTGTAATTTCCAACTCACTTTCTTCCCTGCTAATATTTATCTCAAATAACCCATGCACTCTTCTGCTTAAAGCGTCTTCTACTTTATCTTCCTTACCCTTGGTATGTCTAACCTTGAAGTCGAATTCTGTAATGTATCTCAAAATTTGCATAAAAAAAAATAAAAAAATTCTTTATTTAATTACTCTTTTTATTGGGTACTTTGAGTTGATACTATGTCCTTAAAGTTCAGTCAGTCGTCAACTCTGATGTACAACACTCCCTTGTAAATTAATGCACCTACAACTAGCACAAAAATACTATGGATAAGGGAGGTTGACTCCCATTGGTACTGTGCGCTTGTATATTAATGCACCTACATCTAGCACAAAAATATTGTGGTTAAGAGAGGTTCACTCCCACTGGTACTATGCACTTGTATAAAAAAAAAACATCCTCCGAGTTTTGTTTGAAGTTTGGGTACTTAGTTCTGTTATACGAATGACAGGGCAAAGGTAGGAAATGGCCTGAGCCTCGCTTTCCCCAATCATGACTCATACATATCATAACCCTAACTTGTCGAGGATTACACATTGCACCGTATATTTGCTATGTAATTTATAATCTTAATTATGCTCCTATTCCAACCATTAATCTAGCATTTGGTTGATCCCATACTAGAAGTAAGTCGATTTGATCTGGCACCGAGACTACTAACCATATCATCGTATCCATGTTTCAACTCTTGGTGTTGGGGTCTGTGAATATGCTGGATTATTTCTTGTGAGTATGTTCACACACACATACAAGTATATTACCCGATTTTGTTTATAGTTGGTTTTACCTCAACGTTAATGCATCATTTATAAAGATTATCCATCCTATAATATGTCTCTGTTCTTATTATACCTATACAGGCTTGCAAGTATGTCGAATATAACCTCAGTATTGCAGGATATTTCACCTATAGTTTGAACTTGTATACTTATTAGTGAAGGTTGAATATATACTAGTTATCTATAGAAAAATAATTTTGCCATAGGGAAATGGTACGCTCGGTTACCAATTATAGTAAACAGGCAAATAAATTTCCTTTTGTTCAATAGATTTAAAATTAGGAAGGTAGTTGTAGACTATAGTCATCGAACAAACTTTGTCTATGTTTTGGATGCATGCTAACTTGAAATATATCACCATATCCGCACAAACAACAGTCCACAAAGACAGAGATATTGAAATTTGGTATGGAAATAACACACAACAATTATATAATTATTTAAAACAGATAACTAGGAAGTACTTCACTACAGATTTAGCATGTTCAGTACCCTAGATATAAACACATTTGAACAAGTAATGTTTAGAGTAACATATCTGAACTAAACTCACAAAAAAATAAAGGGAACAACCACGTTCCTCCCAACCGTAGAACCGAACAACCAAGATCACTTGCAGGGTTCACCCCCTAGCCTGACCATGAGTCCATGAGGGAAAACTTGGACATCCCTCTTCCGCAATATCCCTTGAACCAGTAGTCCCTCCTTGCCTTACACTCATTCAGTGTTCATAACAACAAAAAAAAAAAAATCAATAGTTCTCCTCCCCAACATACTTGGTAGTGTCCTGCCTCCTCACATATGCTTATTTATCCACTTGCCTAGGTCTTTTCCCTCCTATGGGAATTTTCGCAGCTTTCTAAATCCCTGATTTTTAGGGGATGGTAGTGGCCAATTCATTGATTTTCCACTTGTAAAAATCAGCCTAGATGTAGTTCCAATAGGTTCCCCTCTCATGGAGTCATGGTCAACTAAAATTTAACATTGTTGTCCCCTTTGTCTCCTGCAATCAATATAAAATATTCTATTTTTCATACAAGTGTCATAGTCCAATATGTAGTTTGGACAAATCAGATTTCTTCCCAACAGTCAAAATCATTTATTACAATTATAAAATCTAAAATTCAGAGTTGCCATAAATGGAAAAAAATTTCCAATTTCGAATTTACTAAAAACAGAAATAAATTTCCAGTAATTTAAATTCAAAAAATATTTTTTTATTTTCTTTATTTTTTCGGGGATGTTACATCCTTTCCCCCTTAAATAAAACAATGTCCTCAGTGTTCCTTCCTTTCCTGGAACATGGTTGGATGAGATTTCTGCAAATCTCCTTCCAACTCCCAAGTGGTCTCCTCAGGGATCAAGTGATTCCATTGCACCTTTACCAGAGCGAGGACTCTATTTCAAAGTGCTATTTCTATCTAGTCCAGAATGCATAGGGGTTCCACCTGGAACTCGCCTTAGGGTTCCACCTACACCAAGTTCAAATATATCATATGAGTAGGGTCGTGAATATACTTTTTCAACAATGAAACCTGAAATACATTATGAATTCTTAGATTAGCTGGGAGTGAAAGTTGGTATGCTATGGGTCCAATTTGAGCTAGTATCTCGAAGGGCCCACAAAACCTGGGTGCCAATTTGACACAATTCCCTAATTTCAATGAGCTTTTTCAGGCTCTGAATTTCAGATAAACATGGTCTCCTGCTTGAAATTCCAAGTTTCATCTTTTCTGGTCTGCGTAACTCTTTTGTCTATCCTGTGATTCCTTCAAGTTCTGTTGTACCTTTCTAACCATGTTCTCCATTTCTTGGAGCATTTTGGGTCCTACCATGAGTCTGTTAGTCAGGTTATCCCAACTGATTGACATCGTACATTTTCTGTCGTACAGTATTTCGAAAGGGATTAACTTAGCCAAAGTTTGGTACCCATTGTTATATGCAAATTCTACCATGTGAATATAGTCTTCCCACTTGTTTGGTTTTGTTCTCTCATACATGTGGAGCATATCCTCCATGATTTGGTTTGTCCTTTCGGTCCATCCATCCATTTGTGGATGATAACTTGTACTGAAATTCAAGTTAGTATTGAGCCCTGCAAACAATTCCTTCCAAAAGGCGGATGTGAATTTTACGTCTCTATCTAAAATTACCATTTTAGGAATACCATGCAGTCTAAAGATTTCTTTCATCAATATTTCAACAATGCTTATAGCTTTAAAAGTAGACTTTACAGGAATAAAGTGTGTAGATTTACTGAGTTTATCGATTACAACCATGATAGAGTCATTATGTTTTTGAGTTTTAGGAAAACCTGTTATAAAGTCGAGTGATATAGTTTCCCATTTCCATTATGGTATGGGAAATGGATGTAATAGGCCAGTTGGATGCCGGTGTTCCACCTTAACCGACTGACAATATTAGCACCTTGCCAAATATTCAGTTGTTTCACCCTTCATACTAGGCCAATAAAATAGTTTTCTAAGTGTTGTTATTGTTTTCTAGTAACCTGGGTGGCCAGAATATGGTTTCATATGCACTTTGTCCAATATTGTTAATTTTAACCCTGTTGAATTTGGTATGTAAAGTCCATTTTTAAATTGTAGCAGTCCCTTCTCATCGATACTTAGATCTGGTTTATCTGAGTTCGCGGTGTTGTTCGGTAATTCTACCATTATTTTAGTGTATTTTTTGTCATCAATACCTACCGCCTTTATTCTTTCTTCTAGATCACCAATAATCTTAGCACCGCCAAATATCTCAGCTTGTTTCACCCTTCATACTCAGGGCCAATAAAATAGTTTTCTAAGTGTTGTTATTGTTTCTAGTAACCTAGGTGGCCAAAATATGGTTTCATATGCACTTTGTCCAATATTGTTAATTTTAACCCCGTTGAATCTGGTATGTAAAGTCTGTTTTTGAATCTTAGTAGACCATTTTTGTCCACACTCTGATCTGTTTTGTCTGAGTGTTCTGTAGTGTTCTGAATTTTTTTCCATTATTTTAGTGTATTTTTTTGTCGTTAATACCCACCTACCTTTATTCTTTCTTCTAGATCACTTTTTTCTCTGCTAGTATTCATTTAAAATAACCCATGGATTCTTCTACTCTAAAAGCATCTTCACCTTGTTTCTCTTGCCCTTGATATGTTCAACTCTAAGTCAACTCTCACAAGAAAGATAACCATCGGTTCCGCTTCTATGCTAAGATCCTGCTGGTTAAACAAACATTTCAATCTTATCGGGTTAATGTTAGGAATCTTCCTCGCCTATTATGTAGTGTCACACATCTTTAGAGCCGCAGTATTACTACTACCAACCTAAGTCATGGGTGACATAATTCTGCTCGTGTTATTTTAATTTCCAAGACTCATAAATGTATAATGTGTCCTTTCCTCAAGGACACCACCTAGTCCTTTCTTACTTGCATCAATGCATACGCTTGAAGTTCTTTATTTGGGTCTGCTACCTTTAATATGGGTGCAGTTTTCAATAATTCCTTAAGTTTGTTGAAGTTGTCTTGACACTTCTCTTACTAGTTAAACTCGTCTTCTTTTGTAATGATGTGATAGGTAGGCTATCATGGAAAACCCTTCTATAAACCGACGATAATATCCAGCATATCCCAAGGAATGACCGTATATCCTCTAAATCTTTAGGTATTGGCCATTCCTTGATGGCTTTCATCTTTTTAGGGTCTACTAAAATGCCCTCTCATTGGAAATTATGTCCCGTGATATTGTATTTTTTTCCATAGAAGTCAATCATTTAAATTGGCATATAGTTTCAGCCCCCTTAACGTTTGCACCATGGTTCTTAAGTGTTCCTCATGTTCTTCCTCCGTCTTTGAAAAAACTAAGATATCGTCGATGAATACTACCACAAACTTGTCCAAGTAATTAATCGAAAATATTGCTCATTAGGCACATAAATCGGTCATGCTAGTGAGTCCAAAAGGTATGACTACAAACTCTAGAATGTCCATATCTTGTCCGAAATGTTGTTTTGTTTACATCCTCATCCTTTATCCTAACTCGATGATAAACAGATCGTAAATCCAACTTTGAAAATATTCGTTTCCAACTTGATCGAACATCTCATTTATCCTTGGTAAGGGTATTTATTCTGCCAGTCATTTTTTAGTTGTCTATAATCGATACATAATCTTAGAGTACCTTCCTTCTTTTTCAAAAACAGGAATGGTGCTCCCCATGAAGGTGAGACACTCACTTGATATACTCTCTTTGTCTAACAGCTCCGTGAATTGTATTTCTTTACCTCGCTTTGGTAGATTCATCCGATAAGGCACCTTTGAGATAGGTTTTAACCTGTAACAGACTATGGAGAATTCTATTTCTACTAGGGTGTAATTCCAGATCTCATCCACAAACATGTTCCCCGAATCATGCCTGACAACAAAGTCTCTAACTTTGGCGATCCCCCTTTATTGATATATCATTACTTGGATGGCATACTAATCACATACACCCCTTCCTCATACAGCTTCTTTAGTTTCATCGGCTGAAATTTATATCCGATCGATACCGTTTCGAGATACCTTTGGGCTGTCCTGGTAGTGTCATAATCATCCTTATAGCTAAGCATCTTTGTATAGCAATTTAATATTTCATTGTGTCGTTCCAACCACCCATCCTAATAATTCCCTATTCTCATAAGATCCTAGTGGTAGGGAGTTCATATATTGGTCTTTATAATTTTGACCATCTAAGCGAACTTAAAATCCCAACAACTCCTCGGGCTACCTTCGCTAGTACCGGCCGCTAATTTTACAAGCCATGATTTCACATGCTTAAATTTTTGAAGTTTGTTTGACTTGGCCACACTAGGTGTAATATAACTTAACCTAGCTCCAGGTCAATTAAACTATAAATTCGAGTTTCATTGATTTTACCTTCAATTTCTACCACCAAGTATCGGGTGGTTCAAATTTATTGACCATCTGTGGTTGCATTTATCCGATGTAGGTTCCTTCCCACATCACCCACCATCGAAGCCTTTGCAGACAGAACAATGCCTCATTTGTCAACTCAAAATGCTGATAGTTCCTCTTTTTAGATGAGGCTCTCCTCAGATTCCTACAATGGAATGGTCTACCTGGAGTTGTCCCAAAAATTCTTCATTCCAAGGTTTATCGGTTTACCAACGCTTCTTGTGTATTGGGATGCTTTGAGTGAAAGTCCTTTCTGAATTTTTTTTTGTTGTATTCTCGATAAGGAGTCGGTCGGGTACCCCTTCTTTGGTCGGGTTCGCTTGTTCTTGTTTCTTATCCTTCCATGCTTTGGGAAACTCCACCCAAGCTTGTACCGGGATCAGATCACATCTAAGATTTCCTCAACACTTCTCAAGGATTTGGGGTTGTCACAATTATGTCCTTTTGTAGGGACCGTGGTAGGCAAACCTAGAAAACGCTGGAATTTTTACTTTATCCTTCCTCGATGTGCTGGTATGAACCTTAAAAGTTCTAAAAACTTACTTATAAGGTCCTCCATTGTCATCTATCCAAGTCAGAACTCTAGAATTATTTTTCCATTATTTGCAACTTTCCAAAACGTATTGTTTCTTGAAATACTTCTCAAAGTCGAACCATTCCAACTATTGTTTCTCTTTTAAGCCCTTGGCTAATTTCATGTCTTGCCACCAAATGTTGGCCTTCCCTTTCAGATTGTAGATGGCCATTCGACCTTCATGTTACCGGAATAGTTGTAGATCCGAAGTAATTTTTTATGTCCAATAGCCATGCTTCAACTTCCTCTCCGCCTTGGATTCTCCATCAAGGGTAGTTGGTCTAATATTTTTAAATTATCCTTCAACGTAGTCTACTTGTTTTCTTTTTTCAGTCTACTTTAGTTTTTTCCTTTCAAATTTAAGGTGTTCCTCTCGGCCAAACTATCCCATTTTCTGCTACTCGAGTTCTCAGAAGCCCCTTTTGTTGAACTCTTCCTCGTGGTTATCATCCTGCTGGTATCTTCTTGGTCACTACCGCATAGCAAGACTTCTTTATTTTATCTCTTGTTGTTCCCTCATGTTTTTCAATTTTCATTGTCCAATTTTGAAAAACTGTAATTCAACAATAAGGTTCCTCATCATTTCTAAAGACTTCAGTGGGTGAAATTTCATCACTATTTTGTCTTGAACCTGTGGGTTCCCTATTGTGGTTTTCTCCATCCCCATCTCGTGATCATCCCAGCCTCCATAATTAAACAAAATAACTTTCTCGTTGTAACCATCGATTTTGTTACTTTACAAAAATTGAAAGATACCATACTAAATAGCTATTGTGGTCTCTATTCGTGTCTAGTGTTGTCACCTTTTTGCTCTGATGCTATATGTAATGTACATCAAAATTCTAATAAAAAAATTCCCTTTAATTTTTCTTTTATTGGGTACTTTGAGTTGATACTATGTCCTTAAAGTTCACTTAGTTGTCAACCCTGATGTACAACAGTCCCTTGTCTTTACAACTCTAACTGATATTTATTATATGGTCACCTTTCCTATTTCAGTACTGAGTTATATATGATCATAGGTACATAGTTAGGGATACCTTGTTTGTTATTTACACCCCGGTAATACCCACCGTTTCGTTTCCAAAAAACCCACTTTATGTTAAGGGGTATAACTACTTAGAACCAACTAATCCCTAAGAAAACAAAGGTTGTAGGTGTGATTTCTTATGATAAACGACCCTATATACATGTTAATACAAGGTCTATGCGAAAAGGTTATCATCATTCGGTCATACTTTTTAAAACAAACCCCTTTGGGGCAAAAATTGGACACTACACTATACAAAGGAACAAGCATGAGTGGCTAAACTTCGGGTAGCATATGGTTAACGTAAAGGTAGTATGGATATTGGACACATAACCGGTGCAACCAGTAGATAAAGGTTTAACTCTCATTAGGCCATTCTAAGTTTCTTTCCATAAATTCTCTGAGCAACACAATTGGTTGGAATCCCCCTCGCCTTAAAGACTTGTCTACAACATTTATGGTTCTCTAAGTTAAGTCAAATCACTACAGTGTTCGACTATTGTGCCCAATGAAATACAAACACTTACCATTGTTCACATGTGGGCTGCATGATCCCACCCATCCCTGCTAATCCCTAATATTGATCATTACTCCCTCAATTGGGGCACATTAGGATTAGTAATTTTATTTTTTTTATGTCGTCTTTAAGCCATTAGCTGTAATTTAGATTAGTAAATGTTATTTTATTTATGTCTACGAAATAGTTGTAATTATACCTCCTAGTCTCCTATATATACCAAGGAGACATTTTCATTTTAATCATCTTGTACTTGAACATTTAAGTGGGGTAAAAGGAGGTTGCCCCCTTGAAGAGGCTTATTATCTGAAATTATCTCTTTTTCAAGGCATTCAGTACTCTTCCTGAGGTTTTTCTATGCTATATTGATGTTTGGTTCTTAACATATGGTATCAAAGCTCAAGGTCTTGGGGTTTCTTTGCTACATCTGAGACACCGTGGAATTTTCGCTATAACTTTTTTTCTACAACGTTTCACAAGGAACCGCTTGGAGGGTATTTAGTAGACGGATCAAGGTACGTTGGGTTAAAAATTCAGCTCCTGAGGCCTTATACGTTCGGATATACAACATGTACAAGATAGGGTTATGGAATCATCCTGAAATGAGTCATTACAGAATTTTCTCTATAAAAACATTTCTGTAACATTTCAGACCCTGAACGCCAGAGGTCATTTACATAAATTAGTAAGGTATTGGTGGTAAAAATTTAAGTTTCTGGGTCATCTTCAATTTGTAGATACACCTTGTGTAAGATAGGGTATCTGACTAGTCCTATTGACTAGTCTCAAGAAGGTGTTCCAGGTAAAACAAACATAACTTCTTGCTAGAGTATCCAAATTGAGTGGGACTAGTTGCGTTGGATCGTTGACAGTCTTTAGTATTTTGGGTGTGAGTTTCAGAATTTTATATCAATTATTTTGTGCGGGGCATTCTATACAAGTGAGATCTCCTGGAAAGGCCAAAAATAGGCAAGTTGTGAGGAAGTTACCGTAAATTCGACTTGGCACATACAATTTTGATCAGACCTGTGGCATTGCAGAGAAGAAATATCAGAGAACTACCTAAAAGAAAGTTTCATACCAAGAAGGGCCGAAACTTGGGAGAGAGAACAGAATAAATATTATCTAGCAGAACCACCTAAAAATCAAGACTCAAAAGTGATATTTGGACAAAATACCACCCAAAAAGGGACCTTCTACACCAGATAAACCTCCAGAAAATCCTAATTGGACTCTTGATGAAGGTGAAGAAATGAATAGGGACATAAATGATTTACAAAAGAAGACAGTAACCAAAGATGAACTACAAGAGATGATGGATGCAATGGAAGCTAAGTTGGATACTAAGATGGATGGCTTAAAAGGGGAGATCATGGAAGCATTGAGAAATTTTGTAATAGAAAAGACACCCAAAAGTGAAAATGCATCCCATGAAATTCATGATGAGGACACAAGGAAGGTGAATCAAGAATGGAGAAACTCCAACTTTGGTTTGAAGACCAACCACGTTCCTAAGATTGATA
>SNQJ01S0038706.1:19042-39211 GCA_010110895.2 Picea sitchensis
GGGGCCCGCACAAGAAAACTGCCTACTTGGACCCACCCCCCTCCCGTCATTAAAGGCAGAAGGTCGGGGGGGTGGGGTCTGATATGGACTGTGCACCATAGATCTAAGCGCACAGATCTCAACCACCCAGATCTACGTGCCCCTTAGCACAACGCACTCGAGCGCTAAACTTAGGATAAAAGGAAAAAGTGGGTTTTTTATCCCCTTTTTCGTGAATTTTGACCAAGGTGCCATTTCCTAAGGGAAAAACACCCCTTTAGCAATAATATGTGCTAACAGGTTTCACTTTAAATTTCTATAGCCAACCACCCTCGAGCCATGGTACGATGCCACAAGAGGATTTCTAGTATTCTGAAAGATTTTCTTGGAGCTTATACTACCTCTATATTTTCTCTTTTCTATGAACCAGAGAGTTCTCTCTATCTCTAGTGCACATGCCTCTTTCCCCATTTGTTCATCCCCCTTCTATATTTTCTCCTCCTCTTTTTGTGTAGTCTTTCCTAATGCCTCATGGATTGTGTCAGAAGCTTCTTGATGGTACTCTTCCCATCCTTAATTATCGAGGAGAATACCCAACTACCAACTTGAATGGTAATCAAATTTCCAGGCAAAAGACAGTTTAGGGTCTGTATTATTTTTAATTCGACAGGGTACTTCTTGGCAAGGTCATTTCAACCAGTGATTTCCTCCCTCTTGCACAATTTCTCTCATGGCATAGTAACCTGTCAAGGTCATCCCTTCAGCAACAGTCCAACATATCCCTGTTGCATGAATAATCAAATATTCTTATTACAAAATTAATCAAAGGTCCATTGTCTTTCAATGGTCACATAACAAACCTGTTTATAGTTTGGTCATGATAATACTTATATTTACAGACTGGGGGAAGCATGGGTGTTACAATCCCCTCCCCCTTAAAGGAACACCATTCTCAGTGTTCTTTTCTTTGTAACACCTACTATGCCTTGTCTTTCATTTGCTTCAACAATGTCTTCCTTTTCTTGGTCTCGTCCTTTCCTGGACTCTTGGCCTTTGTCACATGACTACAATAGTTTCAAACAACAAGCATATTAATCACAATTTCATGAAAACACATTTTTTTGTTGTTCATAACTCAAGCGGAAAATTTCACATATCAACATAGTACTTATCTGTGTAGTTCATGGATCCACATCCATATGGCTGTCATATTTACTTAGCTCACTATTTTCTTTTTCATACCCATTGCGTGCATGGTCCTAGTCAATCAGATGGAAAAAATTTAAGGACTCCACCGAGTCTTTCACATGAGCTATTGAAGTCTCCCTTCCTTGCGGTCACTTTCCCTTAAGGCTCAGGCTCAGGCATCCCCTTCTCTACTATACATTCCCTCCAGCGATCCATCTTGCATGTCTAGGATTTCTCGTGAAAGAAGAGTTTTGAGGGACTTCGCTGAGTCTTACAGATGAAGCGTCCCCCAATCTTGCTCTGTCGAGGCATATGTTTGGCTTTCTTTGCCGAAAGAATCCCTTCGGCCTAGTGTTACCACAACATAACATTCTTTATGGCGATCATGACTTATCACAAATTTCTCTTGTCACAACAGTAGCCCTCTTCCATGATTTATTATTTGACATCCACCATCTATCCTCCCTAGACAAATCATTTTCATCTCACCTATGTTCATATGCATACAAAAATTTGTGATATACTTTCATTAAATTTCAAACCAATATTCTTTCAAATATATCACCCATAGATTTCAAATTTCACAATTCCATTTTCAGATATGTTCCTCATAGGAACCAGATTCCACAAGTACGAGGTTGCCCTTCTCATAATAGTTTGACTCTGTTATAACTAGTAAGCATTGGTCTTACTTATGGGCTCACAACACTACCATATCCAAGACCCTTCTTCTAACAATTTCAACTTCAATTAGTCAAACAAATTTCCATTTTCCTGTGCACAGATATTTTCATTGCACCTATTGGTACGGGGGCAGACCCAAGGTTCAATGCTTCAATAATGCACCAATAAAACCCTAACTACCGACCCTTTCAAAAACACATGTGAAGCAGATGAAGTCTCACTCAAGGTAGAAAAAGCGGGGGTTGCAGGACTCAAGTGTTTGCAACCTAGATGGGACACAGATCTGTGATTACAACACTCAACATAGCACTTAGCAATTAATATTTATTAATATTCACTTCGCATGGGAAAAACCCTAATTACAAAACAACGCAATACTCAACAATATCTAACACATCCAAGCACTTAGCATATAGAAATAGATCAGATCTAGCATTCATTCACACTACTAAGCACTAAGATACTATTATATCAGGTGCGTCTAACATATATCACTGTACTCAACATAAATCACATCAATAACATAACAACTATAATGCACAAAGAAACCACAACACAAGATATACGTGATTCACCCCAGTGTGGGGCTACGTCCACCAACTCTTCTCTTCTTTATTGGCTTCTATCAATCTTCTACAAGAACATAGCCACAAGAACCTACTCCGCATAGAACAGGAGATCTGCGTGCACCTCACTGGATCCTCCTTCCCCGAGTCAGGTCATAACACAAAGCCTCTTTACATTCACTTTCACTTAGCTCTGCAAGTTCTTATGCACAAATCTAACTCAGTCACATAGATCCAACTACTTACATCTCTTGCACTCAGCACAATATAACACTTAGGACTAACTCCATCTACTTACATTGCCTAGATTTCTATTTATACATTACAAAAGGGGCCAAGGCATGGGTAAACCCATGGGCCAACATCCAATACCTGTTACATAAACCCTAAACCCAAAAATGCCCTAAAAAGGGGCCGAGATCCCGCAATCTTTGCTTCACCTTGCGCTCTGCCTTCAACCGGCATGTCGAAGTTCCAAAAATCTTCAAACGTGACCAAGGTTCTCCAAAACTTGGTCAAGGGCCAACATGCCCCCAACACTCACCTGTGACTCGTCCTGAGTCACTCTGATTTGGGTAACTCTGCCTCAAATGCCTCAAGCTTGGCTCGAGCTGCTTCAACCTGTTGCTTCACCAGAGCATCCTTCTCGGCGAACTCTTGAATAACCTTCTCCGTCACAGGTCCTTCCAAGCACTATTCCACTAGGGTGACCACTTGTTCCATTTCTGCACCTCGTCCTTCAATCTCCTCAAAACGTATGCAAGCTGCATCCTACACTGGCTCAAGTCGTTGAGTCACTTCCATGACCTTACTCTGTATGGCATGGACTTGTTGTTGAACTGTACGTTGTTCCTGGGATAGTTTCATCCTCTCGACCACTGGTAGTGGCTTCAACTATGCTTGCACCATTGTTTCTTTCTGCTTGGCCTCCTAAAGCTATGATTCTAGTGTCCTTAGTTCAAGGTCCTCTACAAGACGCTTGTAAGTCTGCGCACTTCGACTACTGAGATGTTTACATTCTAAGGCTAATGCCTTGATTCTCTGGACTGCGCTCCGGGCAGTTTCTTCTCTCTGGTCTCGCACTTCCTGTGGAGTACTTGGCACTACTTGTAACTCCAGTTCTTCTATCCTCTGTTGGAGCTGCTAAATGGCATCAACAATATTCCCTACTTGAATTTCCACTAGGACTTCTTCCATCTGTTCTAAGCCCATCACAGAGAGAATTTATCTAGTGACTACTTATTTAACTCCAATCTTCTCTATGAGAAGCTATTCCTTCTCCTTCTGGATCTGCGCTATATCCTCTGAAAACTTGTCTTGGATGTCATCTTTTTCTAGTTGCGCAACCCGGTGTTGCTCTATGGATTCTTATTTTGCTTGCTTTAAGGCCTTTGTGGCCTTCTCTTTTTCCTCCTCAACACGACGAAGGCGAGCTTCGGTCGTATCTACTATTCAACGTAGCTGGGCAGGCTCATCTCCCAACTTTGTTCCTTCTGATGGCGGGGGCACAGTAGACACTACGCAGCTGGAGTAGAGGGCTTGTTGTACCCCTTTCAACTCTGCTTCAATTATTTCATACATGGTCTCTTGTTTGTCTTCACTGCGCTGTAAGATATCTTCTGAGGTATCTGAGACAACGATGATGATGAAATATATGTCATCCATCATGAGCATAGTCTGCATCTCTGGTTTACTAGCTTTGGACTTATTCTGCGATGTAGGTTTAGTGGGGGAAACCTTTCTTTTCTTTGAGGTCTCAGCTTCATCAATAGGATCCCTAGGCGATGTTACTTCACCTTGTTTGTCTTCTTCTCCTTTGTCCTCTTCTTTGTCTACTTCGTCATCACCTCCCCCTCCAAGTGAGTTTGAAGCAGTCTCTTTTGATGCATTGATCATCTCCTATACATCTTCCTTTTGCTACTGCTGGGTGCGTCATAATCTTAGTGAGTAACCACAAGACTTACGATGAGGTAGGGGTCAGACAATTCTACCTGGTCAACTGGTATAAGGAGCTCTGCAGGCCACTCTGTTATCACATTCATTTGTAGAAGGGGTGTTTTCCTAAGAAATTGACCCCTTTAGCGAAAAAAAGGCAAGAAGCGGGCTAAAATCCCACCAAATCCAGCTTATCTTAAGTTTTAGGGTCTGGGAACGTCGTGCTAAGCAGTGCGTAGATCTGGTCAACTGAGATCCGCACACCCAGATCTACGGCGCAGGATCCATATCGGACCCCCCCAACGTCTTGTCGTTAACGGGGGGGTCTGAGTTGGTGGTTTTGGAGCGCGGGACCCCCACTAACATGTCGTCTTCTCCTTAACTCGGACCCTCCCCACCTAAAACCTGTTATCACTGCCTACCCCCTTTGAGTAGACCGCTTACCACCCTCTCTTACTGCTCTCGCCTCCCACTGACATGTGTCTCCCACTCCATCTCTCTCCTCTACCTGTCACATCTCCTACCCCCCTTCCGCCTTCTATTAGTGCACACTTGTCCTCCACTCAGCCTCATGTCATATCCCTTTTCACTTCTGCCTATCATCTCCCACCATGTGTACCTCCTCTCACCTCCACCTAGGCGGATTTTCCCCCACTGCGCCTACCACTACAGTCAATCCTCGGCTTCCACATCACATTCTCGTGCCACCCTGTCGTTGTGCTTGTACAACTTAGCGCTAGTGTACCGTCATTTACACCTTTCCCTATTATCTTCCCTCTGCCATGTATGTTCACATGGCCACCCTTCGTCTCATCTCCACATTGAGCATGCCAATCGCCCCTGCCTAATCACTGTCCATTCACCGCTTTGTGTCGATTGCTCCAGCCATCGTGTTAGCCTCTATGCCTGCCTGCTAATCTCACCATGAACTCCCAAAGAAGATCCAGATGGCAGAGTGCAAAGGCCTCCACGTATTACAAGTGCAGAGTTGACTGGAGCCTTCCTCGATCCTAATGAAGAAGTTATTGAAGTAGTTGGTGGTGGTTGGACATCGTTTCCACCATAAATGGAAAGCCCAGGAAAGGACTACCAGCTGGTCAACTCATTTGCAGGCCCATTCTGGAATGCAATTGCGTCTGACTGAAGTTCTCTTCTGACCAGAGACTGCATGCACATTCTACTAGGAAGCATGCAGACGTAACGCCTTCAATGAAATGACTCGAGCCTATTGCTGCATTTTTTTATCTGAGTATATAAGAGTCGTTCTCATATTTTGTTAGTGTCGATGGTTGAGCTACGCTCCCGATTGTAAATTTTTGATGAGGCCTCTGGTTCTCTGGTTGTGTATTATCACTTGAGACTTCTTGTTTAATGGCAGTCAGTTTCTCCTTCATTTCTTTGCCTCTGATTCTAAAAACTCAGGCATGGATGATCCAGTTGAGTGTTGTGATTGTAATGTACTGTAGGTTTGATTGCAGTACTATCACGGTGTTTTAGTTTCTTGAAGTTTTCAAATCTAAGAGGATCTTATATCTTAATATTTTCCTCTGTAGTCTGCTAGAAGACCAGAGGTCCATAGTAGGCCTTCACATTTTCTCCTCATGCTCTTCCGCCTACTCACCACTATGCAAACTTACTGACTAAAGTTAGATCAAGACCTCACTTTCCTATACATACCAGCCCAGATTTCTCAGTTAAAGCGATATAATATTGAGACTACATCCATTAGACCACTCTTTAAAACTATTCACTGTGACATACAGACTGATGGGTATTGGGCTTACCTCTGCAACAATCCAGAGGTGACTTCCAGTGCTAACATTTCTGGTGTCGTTGTCAGGGACGAATTGAAGATTTTCCCTCGGATTGAACGAGAAATCTTACTAGTTCTGAAGGTGCATCAGAAACCAGTACATCAAATTCCAGCTGTGCACCTGGAGACTCCACTGTGGTGACTCCATTGATGTGAATCTATTGGAGACTCCAATGTTTCAACTGTGGCTTCTAGAGGTAGACACTTGAGGTCTACTCCACAACTACCTTTAGAAACACCTAAAGTTGACCTAGAGAAAATTATCAAAAAGGGAAAGGCCCTTCATGAAGGTACTTCTACTGTTGAACCAGGTATTTCTGATGATTTTCATTATCCTATAGGAACTCCAATTTCTTCTTTTCAGCCTTATGTTATACCTTATGTTGGATTTTCTCGAACTTTGAATTTTGGGAGTGTTCCTATTTTGTTTTCCCCTCCTAGTCTGGGAATGGAGGGAGAAAGACTTGTCACTCCACTCTCCCTTGAAATTATACTGTGATTTAGGACCAGGACCTTAGAATATTTTCCTACCCCAGGATTTACCACTCCTCCTCTTGTTAGAGTTATTGATTTTGCAGAAAGGGAAACCTCTGTTCCCCCAAATCCTCTAGCCTTTTCTCCAAATCCTCTGTTGTTTCCTTTTCCTCCAGGAAGATATTTCCTAGTATCCCTTGTCCGAACCCCTTCCCCTCCCAGTTCTCCTCCAACTATTATCCCTATGGTAGGTGAGAATCCCCCTAGGAACATAATGGATTCCATAGTGGCTGCAAGATATGCCCCTCTAGTCTTACCTCATCCCATGAATGCTCTCCATGCTGGAGATTACCTCAAATATATGCCTAAGTTCACTGGAGAAGAGGACATAACTATTGAAGAACACCTTGTTGCCTTCTAAAGTTATGCAGACAATCTAAATATTGAAAATAAAGATGTCTGGATGAGAGTCTTTGTCCAGAGCCTTGATGGTGAGGTTAGGAAGTGGTTTAGAGGTTTGGCTCCTGGATCTATTGCTGGTATTGAATCTCTAGATGATGTCTTCTTGAGGCAGTGGGGGGATATATCACAGAGTTTGGGTCCCTGAAGAGAAAAGAGGGGGAATTTGTCTCTGATTTCTCCAAAAGATTCAATAAAATGTATAATAAGATCCCAACCCACAGAAGCCTCTGCCAAAATCACTTATGCTAGTGCTTTTGATCTCGATTTCTACCTCCTGCTAAGAGAGAGAAGAGATACTTCCTTGGCTCACATGCAATATGCAGCCCTGGAGGTGGAGTCTAACGTATTGGTAGCTAATCGACTCATGAATAAGGTTGATAGAGACATACCAAGGAAGAGACCTGAAACCTCCACATATGGTTCCTCTATTTCCCCCCCTCAAATGGATGAAGTAACCAAGTTACTAAAATCACTTTCAACTAGAATGGAAAAATTGCAAGTGGAGGGGAAGTCGACATACAAAAATCCTCAAAATGTTGATAACATAGGCAACTTCAAGAGGCCGAGCAACCATTCTCCTCAGATTATGCCAAGGGAACAAAGGGACAGAGATAGAAACGATCAGAAAATCCAAACTCCTCTTCAAAACAACCTTGTTATTGATGGGGAAAGGGAAAAGAGGAGCCTCACCCTGAAATTCATTGTATTGGAGACACCTCCCCATTTCCTCATTTAACTCAATCTGCATACGAGGAATCCCTCATAGATAGCCAATTAAATGAGCTGAGTAAGGGGGAGAAGGAAAATAGTGGCCCCAGCAAATACAACCTCCATTCTAAGAAGAAAGAAGGGAGGTTTGGCATCCCTGATCATCCTTCTATAGTAGAGAAGCCTGCTAAATACGCAGTAAATAACAACAAAGAAGAGAAAGCTCATAATTCCCCACCAGTAGCCAAAGACCCCGTCCCAGAGGTGAGAGAAAATCTAAATCCCCCTTCCTCTTTTAACTTTGAGCATGAAATTCATAAGATTAGAATCCATGTTCCCCTTTCAGAGCTAGTCAAGCACGAAGACTTCAAAAGGTCCATCTCTAAGTTGTTGTAGCCTGAGCCATCTTGCCATTCCATAGACTCAGTAAATCTCCAATATGAGAAGCCAACAGTCATCTTAGGTCCCATGGTAGAATATAGAGATGATGCATCCCCTCCTTTATACAGATCATTGAACATACATGATAAGGTGTTGCATAATTGTCTGATGGACTCTGGGGCATCTCATAATCTCATGCCCAAAACTGTTATGGAAGAGCTCAGATTAGAGATCACAAAAGATTATCATGATTTGTACTCTTTTGATTCAAGGAGGGTGCAATGTCTTGGGGTCATCAAAGATCTGGTTGTGACCTTGTTTCAGTTGCCCATGAAAAGTGTGGTCATGGATATTGTGGTGGTTGGCATTCCTCCCAATTTTGACATGTTGTTTCCAAGATCTTGGATAAAAAGACTCAGAGGAACGTTACAAATGGACCTCACATATGCCATTATTCCTGTGTTTGGAGGGGAACATAGAAGACTGTACAATGAAGCTCAGTTGGCCTACATTATTAGTGATGAAGCAAACCCCACCAATCATCCTATATTCACCCTTGATATTGATTTGGGATCCAACATCACCAATGTCCCCGAACCTCCTCTTGAGATCAAAAAGTCCATTACTCTCAGTCAATATTCTCCTCCAATTACCTCTGTGTGGAAAATGTTTTTCGATGGAGCCTATTCTAGGGAAGGTGTTGGTGCTGGAGTGGTTTTTGTGTCACCTTGTCATGAAACCATATCTCTGTCATACAAATTAGAGTTTGAAACTACCAACAATGTGGCAGAGTATGAAGCTCTTGTTTTAGGCTTAAGAGCTGTGAAGGATATGGGAATTAAAGAGATATCAGTGTTTGGCGATGATGAGTTGATTGTCCAGTAGATCAAGAATATTTATCAGACGAAACACCCTCGGCTCAGAAGTTAAAAAAACCCAAGTATGGGACCTCATTGACACTTTCTTCCTAGATTTTAACATTTCATTTGTTCCTAGAGAAGAAAATTTCATGGACGATTCTCTAGCCGTTTCAGCGAACAATTTCAGAGTCTCTCTGCCACCCAAGATCAGGTATGATGTAGAAGTGAAATGTAGACCCTCTATACCTGAAAACATCAAGCATTGGAAAGTGTTTGAAGATGATCTTGAAATAAAAAGGTTCTTGGAGACCGTTGATGAGTTTTTTGCATTACATATTGATCAAGAGCCTGATTCTGAAACAGATCCTCATACCAATGTTTTTCTGAACAAAATTGTTGATCATTATATTGTTAAATTGCCTAGCAATCACATCCCAAAGGGAATAGTCCCCTTGGAAAGACTATCTGATAGAAACGATGTGGCAGTAAAGAGTAAAATCTCAAGTGAGGATGTTGATGTAGCTGAGTGCAACATTGGTATAGAGGGGGATCCAAAGTTTGTTAAGTTTTCAAGCAACCTGTCAAGGGAGCAGAGATCTGAGTATTCTGAGTTATTAAAGGAATTTTCTGATGTGTTTGCCTGGACCTATGAAGACCTCAGAACATATGACACTAGTGTCATCGAACATAAAGTTCCATTGAAAGAGGAGGCGAAACCATTTAGGAAAAAAATAAGACAGATAAATCCTATGTTGTTGCCTATTATGGAAAGAGAGGTAAAGAAGTTGTTGGATGCCCAAATCATTGTCCCTTTGAGATATTTTGAATGGGTGGCCAACCTGCTCCCAGTGAGAAATAATAATGGAGAAATCAGACTATGTGTCGATTTCAGAAACCTGAACAGGAGTTCTAAGAAGGAAAATTACCCGTTGCCAAAGATGGAACACATATTGCAGAGGGTAATTGATGCATCTAGTATTTCCATGATTGATGGCCTTTTTGGCTACAATCAGATATCTGTCCTTCCTGACGATAGAGAAAATACCTCCTTCACCACTCTTTGGGGCACATTCATGTATGCCAAAATTCCCTTTGGATTAATTAATGCAGGAGCAACCTTTCATAAAGCCATGGACATAGCCTTCATTGGGGAAAAAGATAAATTCATGGTCATCTATCTGGATGACATAACTGTCATTTCCAGAACTGATAAAGAGCATTGTTGTCATATGAGGAAAGTCTTCTTGAAATGCAGGAGGTATGGTCTTTCCCTAAATCCTAAGAAATATGTATTCGCCATGGAGGAGGGGAAATTGCCGGGACATATAGTATCAACTCAAGGGGTCAGGATTGATCTAGGTCGGGTGAAAGAAATCCAAACCTTATCACTTCCCAGATCCAAAAAAGAAGTTCAGTCCTTCCTGGGAACAATTAATTTCTTGAGGAGGTTTGTTTCCAATTTTGCTGAATTGGTGAAGCATATCATAGATATGCTTAGAAAGGGGAATGAAGTAAAGTGGACTACTGAGTCCAGAGAATCCTTCAGCCAAATAAATAAGGCACTGGCTGAAGCACCTGTTCTTATCAGTCCTAATTATTCCAAAGATTTTCTAATTTTCTCTTTTGCTTCATTTGATACAGTGGTAGTTTTTCTACTACAGAAGAATGTTGAAGGGCTGGAGCAACCGATTTCATTTTTCAACAAGGCATTGAGGGATGCAAATGTAAAATATGACATCATGGAGAAGCAGGCCTATTCCATGGTCAAAGATATCAAAGCTTTCAGATTCTATGTTTTACATTCAAAAACCATTTCATACGTTCCTTCATCTTCTATGAAGAACATTCTCATTCAGCCTGACATAGACAAGAGAAGGAGCAAGTGGATTGCCAAGATCCTTGAATTTGATCTAGAAATAGAACCCACCAAGCTAGTTAAAGGTCAAGGTCTAGCCAAGCTATTCGAAGAATCTAATTGTAAATATCTGGGGTTAATTTCATCAACACTCGCTTAGATGATCAACAGGATGAGGTGCTTGATAACAGTCCTCAGGATAGCCCTCCATTGGCAGAATGCACCTGGTATAAAGAAATTATATATTTTCTGAAAAAATTAAGGCTTCTAAATGGAATGAGGAAGAGAAAATCAAGAGATTTAAAACTCAAAGAAATCAGGTATTGCCTTATTGACCAGGTCTTGTATTGGAAAGACCCTATAGGAGTTATTTTGAGATGTTTAGATCTGCAGGAGGCCCAAAAAATTATGTTTGAGTTCCATGACAGCCTATGTGCAGGACATCACTTTTGGAGGACCACGACCTATAAAATTCTTTGGGCTAGGTATTTCTGGCCTAATCTGTTCACCGATGTTTGTGAAAAAGTCAGAGCTTGTATCAAATGTCAGAAATTCTTAGGGAAGCAGCAACTCCAGTCTCTGCCATTGAAGCATGTGGTGGCTTTAGTACCCTTCCAGCAGTGGGGCCTAGACTATATTGGGGAAATTCATCCTGCTTCAAGTGGTCAACACGGATGGCTCTTAACTACCACAGATTATTTCACCAAATGGATAGAAGCTATCCCCACAAGGAGTGCTTCTCATAAGGTGATCATTGGTTTCCTAGAGGATATTATAGTAAGGTTTGGTTGTCTGAACAAAATCATCACTCATAATGTTTCATCTTTCAAGTCTGAGCCATTGATCAAATTCTGTGAACAGTTTGGGATTTCATTAATCCACTCCACCCCTATTATCCCCAAGGCAACGGACTAGAAGAGTCTTCTAACAAAAGCCTTATTAAAATTATTAAAAGATTGCTAGAGGACAACAAGAAAGCTTGAGATTCAAAGATAAAATTTTCTTTGTGGGTTGATCAAGTGAAAACAAAGAGGTCCCTGGGCATATCCCCTTTCCAACTTGTATATGGGACTGAAGTATTTTTTCCTTCCCAGCTTGCCCTGCCTATAGCGAAATTCTTTCAGGATTATCAAGGAGAGCCTGATGATGTGATCAGAAGAATTCATCAACTGGTAGAAGTCTAGCAGACTAGAGAGAAGGTGATGGACAGATCACATGACCATCAGTAGAGGATCAAGCAAGCCTTTGACAGAAAGGCAAGAAAATAAGATTTCTAGTTGGGACATCTAGTAATTAAATGGGATGCACCCAGACAAGACAAGGGAAAGCATGGTAAATTCGAAGCCCTCTAGATTGGGCCCTTCAAAGTTTCTGAGATAATTTTGAATAATACCTACAGGTTGCAGAATTTGGTGGGAAATGAAGTTTTTGGTGGCCCCGTGAATGGTCATTTTTTGAAGAAGTTATTTATTTGAGCCATAAGTGGCTCCCAAGTTTTTGTAAATATTGTTTTTTCTTTTGTTTCGGGTTTATAAGTGACTCCATAGCCCAACAACAAGGCACTGAAATTGTAGAAGAGTTCTTGCCATATCACAGGGAGCAAGCCATCCCCCATGGAGCCTACTGTTATCACATTCATTTGTAGGGGGGTTGTTTTCCTAAGAAATTGACCCCTTTGGAGAAAAAAAGGCAAGAAGTGGGATAAAAACCCACAAAATCTCGCTTATCCTAAGTTTTGGGGCCTGGGCACGTCATGCTAAGCAGTGCATAGACCTGGGCAGCTGAGATCTGTGCGCCTAGATATACGGCGTAGGATCCATATTAGACCCCCCCCCCTGACGTTATGTCGTTAACAAGGGGTGTCTGAGTTGGTGGTTNNNCCGCCTAAAACCTCTTACCGCTACCTACCCCCTTCGAGTAGACTGCTTACCACCCTCTCTTACCGCTTTCGCCTCCCACTGACTTATGTCTCCCACTCCATCTCTCTCCTCTGCCTGTCACATTTCCCGCCCCCCTTCCGCCTTCTATTAGCACACACCTGTCCTTCACTCACCTCTGCATCATATCCCTTTTCACTTCCTCCTATCATCTCCCACCATGTGTACCTCCTCTCACCTCCACCTAGGTGGATTTTCCCCCACTGTGCCTACCACTACGGTCCCTCCTCAACTTCCACATCACATTCTCGTGCCACCCTACCATTGTGCCTATACAACTCAGCGCCAACGTCCTTTCATTTACACCTTTCCCTATTATCTTCCCTCTACCACGTCTGTTGACATGGCCACCCCTTGACTCATCTCCACATTGAGCTTGTCAATCACCCCCGCCTGGTCACCGTCCATTCACCTCTTCATGCCGATTTCTCCAGCCATCGCGTCAGCCTCCACGCATGCCCACTAATATCACCATGAACTCCCAAAGTAGATCCAGATGGCAGAGTGCGAAGGCCTCCACGTCTTACAAGTGCAGAGTTGACTGGGGCCTTCCCTGATCCCAATGAAGCAATTATTGAAGCAGATGGTGGTGGTTGGACATCGTTTCCACCATAAATGGAAAGCCCAGGAAAGGAATTTCAGTTGGTCAACTCATTTGCAAGCCCGTTCTGGAATGTGATTGCGTCTGACTGAAGTTTGTGACTGACCAGAGACTGCTTGCACAGTCTATTAGGAAGCATGCAGATGTAACACCTTCAATGAAATGACTCAATCCTGCTGCTACATTTTTTTCTCTGAGTATATAGGAGTCATTCTCATATTTTGTTAGTGTCGATGGTTGAACTACGCTCTTGATTGTAAAGTTTTGATGAGGAATTTGGTTCTCTAGTTGTGTATTATCACTTGAGACTTCTTTTTAATGGAAATCGATTTCTCCTTCATTTATTTGCTTCTGATTCTGAAAACTTGGGCATGGATGATCCATTCGAGTGTTGTGATTGTAATGTAATGTAGGTTTGTCAATTGCAGTATTGTCGCGGTGTTTTAGTTTCTTGAAGTTTTAATATCTAAGAGGATCTTATATCTGAAGCATTTCCTTTGTAGGTTGCTAGAAGACCGGATGTCCATAGTAGACCTTCACATTTTATCCCCGTGCTCTTCCGCTTACTCACCACTATACAAACTTACTGACTAAAGTTAGATCAAGACATCACTTGCCTATACATACCAACAAAAATTTCTGAGTTAAAGTGATATAATCTTGAGACTGCATCCATTAGACCACCCTTTAAAACTATTCACTTTGACATACAGACTGATGGGTATTGGGCTTACATCTGCAGCAATCTAGAGGTGACTTCTAGTGCTAACACACTCCTTAGTTATTTCTTCCATGTCCTCCTCAGTGAGCTTATAATAAGATTGGATCTCTTCTTTATGTTCATCTCTGCATGCAGTGATATAAACAAAATGTTTATCTGTGTGGAACTTCACAAATGGTCCGAACCTGTGCAAGGTGTTCGACATCATACGAGGGAAAGACTCGATAGCCCTCTTCAACTGCATATAGTAGGTGTGAAACACCGCGTTTGACTGCCATTGTTTCTCCATGTCGCTCTAATACTAGAGCGTGGTGAACTTCGCAGCTAGGGGCTTAAATGGCTCAATATCAAGGATGGTTGCTCCTTTCGGCATCTCCCAGGCAATGAAGGCGATGAGGATCAGTAGCCATCTAAAATGAAATGCATAGCCCTGATCCTGAGCTTCATGACAGTCTTGTTCTAACTGGTTGACAAGGTAACTCACCCAGTTCATTTGTAGTCCTTCAATGCATTTTCCCGCGAGGTTAACAACGAACCCCGTAACCTGCGTGGGTTTGTTCTTCCTTACTAGCTTACCAATGATCAAATGACAGGCTAGGCGCACTGCGCCATTCTGAATGGAAGCTACCTTGTAGCCTCGCTTCCCCTTCTCCACATCGCCATAGGTATCTTTAATTTTCTACGCCAGGGCACAATCTGCAACCTTTCCTGGATAAAATTCTTGTGGGTCTCGTTCTTGCATGCTTAATTCGGTGATCCGATGGATCAACATCGGATCTATGGTGATGCGTCTATCCAGCCACAGATAACTACCATGGAAGCAAGACGACAGGAGTTTAACGCATGTGTTAATCTCCTGATGCCTTCCAAAGTGTGGTATCTTCATCATGTTCAGGATAGTGGACCTCGCGATTTCCATAGTCCATGGATGGGAGATGATCTTCGACTTCTTCCCCTTTGTCTTGGTCAAATAATTATGTGGAGAGATCATGCCATAGTTCTTGTGGTCTCCCAAGTTGAAGTCACTGATATTCAACGTCATGATCTGTCCTAAATATGGTCCTACTGTGTGTATCCCCTTTGGGAGGTACACAGTGATCAAGGTGTAGTCGAAGTTCCTCGGGACACTGTCATGGCTCACCATGCCAGCCAGAGGTGGGATATAGTCAGGTAGGATAGACGGGATGAGCTTCGCATTGCCAAGGCATCACGATGCTTGGTTCATTTCTCTGTTGTGGCTTGGGATGGTCCAGATCCATGAGCAATCAACCGGGATGCTTGCACTCCTCTCATCGACGAGGCTTGGAATCTTGTGGACATGACCTTCTCAACCATGAGGTATATGATGATCTCTTCAACATATTTCTCTACTGCGCTGAAGTCACCCGACATGCACACTCGAGATCAGTTATCTCATGTCAGTGATCAAATACTCGATGTAACAAAACAAGCGGTGAGGTCTCAAATAGGCACAACGCAAAAGCATCTAGCTCTCTGTGGGTTCAAATAATCATTGTTTGCAAAAGTGTTCTCAGTGAAACACTCAATGAGATAAATAGCTAACATTGTAACAGATTCCTCCAACGGGTAGGAACTCCTTAATCAATGCAATTCCATCCGTTATGGCGTGATCCCAATGGTCTAATGGCGATCTTTCTGGGCATAACTGTTGGTTGAGCCATTCTGGAGCGTCGGGATAACGTTCAGGACGCCTCCAATGGTCATATTGCTTCATCGTGGAGAAGTGTCAATCTTCGTTGTTCTTCTATTCCGGTGAAGTTCAAGTGTTGTAAACCTCCCTTCCGCGAAGTTATCTCTGGAACTTCCTGCAATTTCTCTAACTTTGCTTTCTTCTTACTAAGCTTTCTGGCTTTCTTTCCTGTAATCTGAGTTACCGGTTTCCTCTTTCCATTATTGTTCTTATCTCCTCTTGGCATAGTAACTTTGCACTGTGGAGGGTCTTTCATAGGGTTCGAGGGTAATACTTCTTCTCTTTCTGGGGTAGGTGCTCTACTCTCCTGTACAGACAAGTGTTTCAAGTCTTCCTGTGTTCTTTCAACTTTGATGTCCAGATCTCTGGTCCTTAGTAGCTTCGACTGGTCCTCTTGTTCTTCTATTAAATGTGTTATTTTCCTAGCCATGAAATCTCTTAGTTCTTGTTTTTTTTGTTCTAGATCCTCCTCTTCTTGTTTCCTTCGTATCTGATCTTTCTCAATCTAGGTTTTTTCTAGAAAAATAGAAAATGGGGCGTTGTTCTCAACAAATTTAATGACCTCAAATTCTTCCTCTGTCGAAGTTCCATGAGCACTCATAGATGTCTGGGTAAGTCTTCCATATAGGGTTATCATCTTTCCTCTAAATAATCCTATTCCTCCCAATGAAGGAACCATAACAGGCTTTCCCAAAATTTCCCCAAGTTCTTCTGTCATGATATTCACCTAGGTTTCCTCATCCAGGACACAGTCTATGTCGAAGTCTCCTATTCTTGTTTCTATGCACTCATTCTCATTTAAGATCTCTGATAAGTTGATATCTTTGTGATAATTTAGGGTTTCTTTCATCTGTAATAATATAGTCTTTGATTCTTTCTGGGATTCTATCATATCCTTAGTTTCTTGGCCTATCTCATGGTTTTCTTGTCTCATATTCATCTTTTCAACTTTAGCAATCATTCCAGGGTAATCCAAAACTTCATGGTCCATAGATTTACAACAAATACAACTAGGACCTCTACCAGGGCAATCCTTAGCAATATGTCTCTGTCTTATGAAACTATAACAAAGAGTTAATCCTCTCTTTCTTTTAAATGACCCCCAACCTTTCATGTACTACGGACTGGGATCACAGTAACTAACCTGCAAGAAATTATTTCTAGGGTTCTGCATCCATTTGTTAGTCCAAACATTATTTCTATGTATAGAAATAACATATCTTTCACTATTCTTATCAGATATACTCATATCAAATCTTCTTACTTCTATCTGTGCCCTAGTTTTCAGACTAGGACAAAATCTATTAGACATACCTAGATCCATTCTTTCGAAACAAAAATTTTCACTTATCTTACCTTTCTCAGAGCACAAAGCTTTAAGATCTTACCTCTTTTCTTTAGATCTGATTCCTTTATTAGCACAGAGCTTCGCAGTCAAGTAGAATACTGTGCACTAAAGCAACAAATCTACGCACAAAGCTTTATTTTCTTCAGTTCCCAACAATCACAGTTTCAAGTCCCAACAATAGAACCATTTTTTGGTATAGGGGAAAACCCAGGGTTCAACGCTTCAACAACGCACCAACAAAATGCTAACTACCGACCCTTTTGGCAACACCTGCGAGGCAGATGAAGTCTCACCCGAGGTAGAAGAAGGGGGGATTCCAGGAATCAATTGTTTGAAACCTAGTTGGGACACATATATGTGATTACAACACTTAACAGAGAACTTAGCAGTTAACATTCATTAATATTCACTTTGCAGGGGGAAAACCCTAATTACAGAACAACGCAATACTCAACAAGATCTAACACATCCAAGCACTTAGCATATAGAAATAGATCAGATCTAACATTCATTCACACTACTAAGCACTAAGATACTATTATATCAGGTGCATCTAACATATATCACTGTACTAAACATAAATCACATCAATAACATAACAACTATAATGCACAAAGCAACCACAACACATGATATACATGGTTCACTCTAGTGTGGGGCTATGTCCACCAACTCTTCTCTTATTTATTGTATTCTGTCAATATTCTACAAGCACAAAGCCATAAGAACCCACTCCGCATAGGACAGGAGATCTACGCGCACCTCGCCAGATCCTCCTTCCCCGAGTCAGGTCACAGCACAAAGCCTCTTTACAGTCACTTGCACTTAGCTCTACAAGTTCTTATGCACACAGTATGCACAAAGATAACTCAGTCACATAGATCCAACTACTTACATTTCTTGCACTCATCACAATATAACACTTGACACCACCTTCGTCTACTTACGTCACCTAAATTTCTATTTATACATTACAAAAGGGGCCAAGGCATGGTTAAACCCATGGGACAACATCCCATACCCATTACATAAACCCTAAACCCAAAAATGCCCTTAAAAGGGGCTGAGATCCCGCAATCTCCTCTTCCCTTCGATCGGTATGTCGAAGTCCCACCTTGGTCAAACGTGACCAAGGTTCTCCAAAACTTGGTCAAGGGCCAACAACACCTTTACAATGGCATCACAAGAAATTCTTAAATTGTGCATATTGATAATCAAATCACTTTTATATACTCAGTGATATAAAGTAAAAATGAAATACCATTCATTACACATGCATCATTTTGGCATACCAAACGTTTCCAAATGTGATTCATCCTTGGTGAATTTAATCAATTATCAATTCCCATGGCCAAATTCACATGCAATGCATCCTTGCATTGATTTTCAAATTACCACATTTCACATTAGGCACTCTTACAATGGTGTGTTGGGTCTCATCCAACCTCTCACCACATGGATTCTCTATCCACATTCATTAATACAGCAGGACCGTTCCTCCTGCTTTGAGCTAATAATAGCCTCAAATCATTACAAATGAAACGAAAAGTTTCACACGAATGCCTGTAAGAATTCTTTTTGTACTAGTAACCAGGGTGTCAATGTTCATGGCCACCCATCTCCTCTATTTACCATTGTATAGCTATGTAGAGAACTGGAAGATCCTCCTTCCATAATGGACATCCTCTTACCTTCCCTTTCATGCAAACATGCATCTTCTCAATGCATCTAGTTTTAATGTGTTTCTTATGAGCTCTATTGTTCCCAATCATTCATGATTGGTCACTACATTCATGATACTTTTTTTTATGAATTTTCTTGTAAGGATTTTAAACATCCTAGACTTTCAAAGGTTCCCTCCTTTGTCCTTCAGGTTCTTATTTCTTGGACCATACCCTACCCGGGTATCAATGGCCTACAATCAACCACATAGAATCACATGCATATCATAAAGATATAAAACATTCTCATAAGGTATTCTTACCCAATCCCTTCACACCTTGTGCCACATAAGCATGAAAACCTTTATACCTATTCTGGCTTCCAACACCTTCTCTGACATTACCTCATCAATGTTGTTTATGGGGTACTTCTAAAGTCCCTTCATCAATCTTCAACAACAACCTTCTTGTATTTCTCCTCCTTTTTCAGGATGTTCACCATTGGCAATTGTCCTTTCCCAATAAATCCAATCATATCCTACACATGATATACATCACCACACTCACATTTTACATTAGCTTTCATGTAAAATAAAATGTGTGTACCACATTGTTTAATCTGATGAAATTTTTCCATATATGTTCTAGCACATCTATATGCATCCCATATCATTGCCTCAACATTTTTCATGAGTATAAACAAAATCCAATTTTCAATTGTTTATACAGTCATACAACCATCAAAATTTCTCATGCCAAAAGTGTTCACATACAACAACATATTGGTCTCTTATCCTAGAGGAACATAATAATAATTAGGAAAGGAGTTAAGGGACTCTTCCCTTTTCCAACTTCTTCTACACAACCTGGAGATTTCAGTTGAGTTGAGTTCTTTCCAAGGTTTAGGGTTTCATGCAGGGAGGCTAGAGTTTCATAGAGAAACCTCCATGAAGAAGGGAATGGGTTTTTCCTTTCCTTCTCCTCCTTCCTTCCTCTTTTACTTTACTTTTTCTTTATTGATTTGCTAATGTTTATTATTCTTTTTTTGTTGCAAGTTTAAGAGAGAAAGAAAAAAAGTGGGTGTGTCCTAAGGAAGGCCCTTGTATTTCTATAAGGACATATGAGTTCAAATCTTGACACCCATCTACCTCTCATTAGTTAATTTTCATTTGGTATTAAATGTTGATGTTTATCTCAGATCTACGTTATTCACTTGTTTTCATGCATAGGTTAAGCTAGTTTCAATTTAGATTTGCACTTGTAATGGGATATTTTTGTAGGAACA
>SNQJ01S0038706.1:59208-92361 GCA_010110895.2 Picea sitchensis
TCTCCTCCCATGTGATATTCTATTATCCTTTAAAGATGTAATGCAGAAGCTGGAAAGAGAAGAATCACTTTTTCATAATTATATCATGATCTTCAATATGATTCTATCATTCTTAAACATTGATTTCTTGGAAAATTGGTTATGACCGTATTCACGAATAAAATTAATAGATTTTAACAGTGTTTCAGGTGAATATTGGACAGCTTATAATGAGATGTTTGTATGATAAGAAGTGAACGATCATAGAACGATTACTGATGGAGTGCAATGGATGTTTGCTTTCGAAACCTGTCATATAAAGTTTAACGACAACAATATCTCCGTGCAACATTAATAATAACGCAATATCTCCGTGCAACATACGTCAAACTGATCTCCAATCAACCTGCACTTTACTGGCCGACAGGAAGCTGCGTTTGCTCAGAACCAATTACTTGTACCCTAGATTCTCAAAACCACTCACATAAAGTTTGACGAGAAAATGAAAGAGGTGCAGGCGCATAAAGCAATATCTGTCAAAGTGATGTCCAATCAACCTACAGAAATGAAATGAAATGACGACGGAGAAAGGTTGCGAGACAGTGTTTAAGAAGTGTTTATGCCTTCACAGAAAATATAGAGCAGAAATATTGTATTATGCTGCAAACTCCTTTGCAAAGATATTGACTCTATTTGCAGGAAGAAATGGCTAAGCACGGGCTGCACTTCGGAGACAAGAATACCGCAGACATGATCACCCATAGATTTCAAATTTCACAATTCCATTTTCAGATATGTTGCTCATAGGAACCAGATTCCACAAGTACGAGGTTTCCCTTCTCATAATAGTTTGACTCTTTTATAACTAGTAGGCATTGGTCTTACTTATGGACTCACAACACTACCATATCCAAGACCCTTCTTCTAGCAACTTCAACTTCAATCAGCCAAACAAATTGCCATTTTCCCGTGCACAGATATTTTCATTGCATCTGTTGGTACAGGGGCAAACCCAGGGTTCAATGCTTCAACAATGCACCAACAAAACCCTAACTACCGACCCTTTCAGAAACACATGTGAAGCAGATGAAGTCTCACCCGAGGTAGAAGAAGCGGGGGTTGTAGGACTCAAGTGTCTGCAACCTAGTTGGGACACAGATTTGTGATTACAACACTCAACATAACACTTAGTAGTTAACATTTATTAATATTCACTTCGCATGGGAAAAACCCTAATTACAGAACAACGCAATACTCAACAAGATCTAACACATCCAAGCACTTAACATATAGAAATAGATCAGATCTAGCATTCATTCACACTACTAAGCACTAAGCTACTATTATATCAGGTGCGTCTAACATATATCACTGTACTAAACATAAATCACATAAATAACATAACAACTATAATGCACAAAGCAACCACAACACAGGATATACGTGATTCACCCCAGTGTGGGGCTACGTCCACCAACTCTTCTCTTCTTTATTGGCTTCTGTCAATCTTCTACAAGAACAGAGCCACAAGAACCCACTCCGCATAGGATAGGAGATCTGTGTGCACCTCACCAGATCCTCCTTCCCCGAGTCAGGTTACTTGCACTTAGCTCTGCAAGTTCTTATGCACAAATCTAACTCAGTCACATAGATCCAACTACTTACATATCTTGCACTCAGCACAATATAGAACTTAAGACCACCTCCATCTACTTACATCACCTAGCTTTCTATTTATACATTACAAAAGGGGCCAAGACATGGGTAAACCCATGGGCCAACATCCAATACCTGTTACATAAACCCTAAACCCAAAAATGCCCTAAAAAGGGGTCGAGATCCCGCAATCTTTGCTTTGCCTTGCACTCTGCCTTCGACTAGCATGTCGAAGTCCCAGAAATGGTCAAATGTGACCAAGGTTCTCCAAAACTTGGTCAAGGGCCAATAGGCCCCCAACACTCATCTGTGACTCATCCCGAGTCACTCCGATTTGGGTAACTCTGCCTCAAATTCCTCAAGCTTGGCTCGAGCTGCTTCAACTTGTTGCTTCACCAAAGCCTCCTTCTCAGCGAACTCTTGAATAACCTTCTCTGTCACAGGTCCTTCCAAGCACTATTCCACTGTGGTGACCACTTGTTCCATTTCTGCACCTCGTCCTTCAATCTCCTCAAAAAGTATGCAAGTTGCATCCTGCACTGGTTTGAGTCGTTGAGTCACTTCCATGACCTTACTCTGTATGGCATGGACTTGTTGTTGAACTGTACGTTGTTCCTGGGATCGTTTCATCCTCTCGACTGTTGGTAGTGGATTCAACTATGCTTGCACCATTGTTGGTTTCTGCTTGGCCTCCTGAAGCTATGATTCTAGTGTCCTTAGTTCAAGGTCATATGCAAGACGCTTGTAAGTCTGCGCACTTTGACTACTGAGATGTTTACATTCTAAGGCTAATGCCTTGATTCTCTGGACTGCGCTCTGGGCAGTTTCTTCTCTCTAGTCTCGCACTTCCTGCGGAGTGCTTGGCACTGCTTGTAACTCCAATTCTTCTATCCTCTATTGGAGCTGCTAAATGGCTTCAACAATATTCCCTACTTGAATTTCCACTGGGACTTCTTCCATCTGTTCTAAGCCCATCACAGAGAGAATTTATCTAGTGACTACTTCTTTAACTCCAATCTTCTCTGCGAGAATCTATTCCTTCTCCTTCTGGATCTGCGCTATATCCTCTGAAAACTTGTCTTGGATGTCGTCTTTTTCCTGTTGTGCAACCCGACGTTGCTCTATGGATTCCTATTTTGCTTGCTTTAAGGCCTTTGTGGCCTTCTCTTTTTCCTCCTCAACATGACGAAGGCGAGCTTCGGTTGTATCTGCTATTCAGCGTAGCTGGGCAGGCTCATCTCCCAACTTTGTTCCTTCTGATGAAGGCGGCACAGTAGACACTGCGCAACTGGAGTAGAGGGCTTGTTGTACCCCTTTCAGCTCTGCTTCAATTATTTCATACATGGTCTCTTGTTTGGCTTCACTGCACTGTAAGATATCTTTTGAGGTATCTGAGACAACGACGATGATGAAATACATGTCATCCATCGTGAGCACAGTCTACATCTCTGGTTTACTAGCTTTGGACTTATTCTGCGATGTAGGTTTAGTGGGGGAAACCTTTCTTTTCTTGGAGGTCTCAGCTTCATCAATATAATCCCTAGGCGGTGTTACTTCACCTTGTTTGTCTTCTTCTCTTTTTTCCTCTTCTTTGTCTACTTCGTCATCACCTCCCCCTCCAAGTGAGTCTGAAGCAATCTCTTTTGATGCGTTGTTCATCTCCTATACCTCTTCCTTTTTCTTCCTTCTGCTACTGCTGGGTGCATCATAATCTTAGCGAGTAACCATAGGACTTCCGATGAGGTAGGGGTCAGACAATTCTACCTGATCGACTGGTATAAGGAGCTCTGCAGGCCACTCTGTTATCACATTCATTTGTAGCAGGGGTGTTTTCCTAAGAAATTGACCCCTTTGGCGAAAAAAAGGCAAGAAGCGAGCTAAAAACCCACAAAATCTACCTTATCTTAAGTTTCAGGGCCTGGGCACGTCGTGCTAAGCAGCGCATAGATCTGGGTGGCTGAGATCTGTGCGCCCAGATCTATGGCATAGGATCCATATCATAACACCCCCCCCCCCGACGTCCTGCCGTTAACGGGGGGAGGGGGAGGTCTGAGTTGGTGGTTTTGGAGCACGAGACCCCCACTAACATGTCGTCCTCTCCTTAACTCGGACCCTCCCCACCTAAAACCTCTTATCACTACCTACCCCCTCTGAGTAGACCACTTACCACCCTCTCTTACTGCTCTCGCCTCCCACTGACATGTGTCTCCCACTCCATCTCTCTCCTCTGCCTGTCACATCTCTTGCCCCCCTTCCGCCTTCTATTAGTGCACACTTGTCCTCCACTCATCCCTGTGTCATACCCCTTTTCACATCTGCCTATCATATCCCACCATGTCTACCTCCTCTCACCTCCACCTAGGCGTATTTTCCCCCACTACGCCTACCAGTATAGTCAATCCTCGACTTCCACGTCACATTCTCGTGCCACCTTGTCATTGTGCCTGTACAACTCAACGCTAATGTCCCGTCGTTTACACCTTTCCCTATTATCTTCCCTCTGCCATGTATGTTCACATGGCCACCCCTTGACTCATCTCCACATTGAGCATACCAATCGCCCCTGCCTGGTCACCGTCCATTCACCACTTTGTGTCGATTGTTCCAGCCATCGTGTCAACCTCCACGCTTGCCCGTAATCTCACCATGAACTCCCAAATAAGATCCAGATGGCAGAGTGCGACGGCCTCCACATATTACAAGTGCAGAGTTTACTGGAGCCTTCCTTGATCCTAATGAAGAAGTTATTGAAGTAGTTGGTGGTGGTTGGACATCGTTTCCACCATAAATGGAAAGCCCAGGAAAGGATTGCCAGCTGGTCAACTCATTTGCAGGCCCATTCTGGAACGTGATTGCGTTTGACTGAAGTTCGCGTCTGACCAGAGATGGCATGCATAGTCTTCCAGGAAGCATGCAGACATAACGCCTTCAATGAAATGACTCGAGCCTGTTGCTACGTTTTTTTATCTGAGTATATAGGAGTCGTTCTCATATTTTGTTAGTGTTGATGGTTGAGCTACGCTCCTGATTGTAAAGTTTTGATGAGGCCTCTGGTTCTCTGGTTGTGTATTATCACTTGAGACTTCTTGTTTAATGGCAGTCAGTTTGTCCTTCATTTCTTTGCCTCTGATTCTAAAAACTCGGGCATGGATGATCCAGTCGAGCGTTGTGATTGTAATGTACTGTAGGTTTGATTGCAGTACTATCATGGTGTTTTAGTTTCTTGAAGTTTTCAGATCTAAGAGGATCTTATATCTTAAGATTTTCCTCTGTAATCTTCTAGAAGACCAGAGGTCCATAGCAGGTCTTCACATTTTCTCCTCATGCTCTTCCGCCTACTCACCACTATGCAAACTTACTAACTAAAGTTAGATCAAGACCTCACTTGCCTATACATACCAGCCCAGATTTCTCAGTTAAAGCGATATAATCTTGAGATTGCATCCATTAGACCATCCTTTAAAACTATTCACTGTGACATACAGACTGATGGGTATTGGGCTTACCTCTACAACAATCCAGAGGTGACTTCTAGTGCTAACATTTCTGGCGCCATTGTCAGGGACGAATTGAAGATTTTCCATGGGATTGAACGAGAAATCTTACTAGTTCTAAAGGTGCATCAGAAACTAGTACCTCAAATTGCAGCTGTGCACCTGGAGACTCCACTGTGGTGACTCCATTGAAGCGAATCTATTGGAGACTCCACGGTTTCAACTGTCGCTTCTAGAGGTAGACACACAAGGTCTACTCCACAGCTGCCTTTAGAAACACCTGAAGCTGACCTAGAGAAAAATATCAAAAAGGGAAAGGCCCTTCATGAAGGTACTTCTACTGTTGAACCAGGTATTTCTGATGATTTTTATTTTCCTGTAGGAACTCCAATTTCTTGTTTTCAGCCTTATGTTATACCTTATGTTGGAATTTCCTGAACTTTGAATTTTGGGAGTGTTCCTGTTTTGTTTTCCTGTCCTAGTCTGGGATTGGAGGGAGAAAGCCTTGTCACTCCACTCTCCCCTGAAATTATATTGTGCTTTAGACCCAGGACCTTAGAACATTTTCCTACCCTAGGCTTTACCACTCCTCCTCTTGTTAGAGTTACTGATTTCGCAGAAAGGGAAACCTTTGTTCCCCCAAATCCTCTAGCTTTTTCTCCAAATCCTCTGTTGTTTCCTTTTCCTCCAGGAAGATCTTTCCCAGTCTCCCCTGTCTGAACCCCTTCCCCTCCTGGTTCTCCTCCAACTATTATCCCTATGGCAGGTGCTAATCCCCCTAGGAACATAATGGATTCCATAGTGGTTGCAAGATATGCCCCTCTAGTCTTACCTCAGCCCATGAATGCTCTCCATGCTGGAGATTACCTCAAATATATGCCTAAGTTCACTGGAGAAGAGGACATAACTGCTGAAGAACACCTTGTTGCCTTCTACAATTATGCAGACAATCTAAATATTGAAAATGAAGATGTTTGGATGACAGTCTTTGTCCAGAACCTTGATGGTGAGGTTAGGAAGTGGTTTAGAGGTTTGGCTCCTGGATCTATTGCTGGTATTGAAATCCTAGATGATGTCTTCTTGAGGCAGTGGGGGGATAATTTTTTTTTATGTATTATATCACAGAGTTTGGGTCCCTAAAGAGAAAAGAGGGGGAATTTGTCTCTAATCTTCTCCAAAAGATTCAATAAAATGTACAATAAGAACCCTGTTGAGATAAAACCCATAGAAGCCTCCACCAAAATCACTTATGCTAGTGCTTTTGATCTCGATTTCTACCTCCTACTAAGAGAGAGAAGAGATACTTCCTTGGCTCACATGCAATATGCAACCCTGGAGGTGGATTCTAACGTATTGGTAGCTAATTGACTCAGGAATAAGGCTGATAGAGACATACCAAGGAAGAGACTTGAAACCTCCACATATGGTTCCTCTATTTCCCCCCCTCAAATGGATGAAGTAACCAAGTTACTAAAATCACTTTCAATTAGAATGGAAAAATTGGAAGTGGAGGGGAAGTCGACATACAAAAATCCTCAAAATGTTGATAACATAGGCAACTTCCGGAGGCCGAGCAACCATGCTCCTCATATTATGCCAAGGGAACAAAGGGACAGACATAGAAATGATAAGAAAATCCAAACTCCTCTTCAAAACAACCTTGTTATTGATGAGGAAAGGGAAAAAGAGGAGCTTGACCCTGAAATTCATTGTATCGGAGACACCTCCCCATTTCCTCATTTAACTCAATCTGCATACGAGGAATCCCTCATAGATAGCCAAATAAATGAGTTGAGAAGGGGGAGAAGGCAAATAATGGCCCCAACAATTACAACCTCCATTCTAAGAAGAAAGAAGGGAGGTATGACATCCCTGATCATCCTTCTATAGCAGAGAAGCCTGCTAAATACGCAGTAAATAACAACAAAGAAGAGAAAGCTCATAATTCCCCACCAATAGCCAAAGACCCTGTCCCAGAGGTGAGAGAAAATCTAAAGCCCCCTTCCTCTTTTAACTTTGAGCATGAAATTCAAAAGATCAGAATCCATGCTCCCCTTTCAGAGCTAGTCAAGCACGAAGACTTCAAAAGGTCCATTTCTAAGTTGTTGTTGCCTGAGCCATCTTGCCATTCCATAGACTCAGTAAATATCCAATATGAGAAGCCAACAGTCATCTTAGGTCCCATGGTAGAATATAGAGATGATACATCCCCTTCTTTCTACAGATCATTGAACATACATGATAAGGTGTTGCATAATTGTCTGATGGACTCTGGGGAATCTCATAATCTCATGCCCAAAACTGTTATGGAAGAGCTCAGATTAGAGATCGCAAAATATTATCATGATTTGTACTCTTTTGATTCAAGGAGGGTGCAATGTCTTGGGGTTATCAAAGATCTGGTTGTCACCTTGTTTTAGTTGCCCATGAAAAGTGTGGTCATGGATATTGTGGTGGCTGGCATTCCTCCCAATTTTGACATGCTGTTTTCAAGATCTTGGATAAAAAGACTCGGAGGAACGTTACAAATGGACCTCATGTATGCCATTATTCCTGTGTTTGGAGGGGAACATAGAAGACTGTACAATGAAGCTCAGTTGACCTACATTATTAGTGATGAAGCAGAGCCCACCAATCATCCTATATTCACCCTTGACATTGATTTGGGATCCAACATCACCGATGTCCTCGAACCTCCTCTTGAGATCAAAAAGTCCATTACTCTCAGTCAATATTCTCCTCCAATTACCTTTGTGTGGAAAATGTTTTTCGATGGAGCCTATTCTAGGGAAGGTGTTGGTGCTTGAGTGGTTTTTGTGTCACCTTGTCATGAAACCATATATTTGTCATACAAATTAGAGTTTGAAACTACCAACAATGTGGCAAAGTATGAAGCTCTTGTTTTAGGCTTAAGAGTTGTGAAGGATATGGGAATTAAAGAGATATCAGTGTTTTGGTGATGTTGAGTTGATTGTCCAGTAGATCAAGAATATTTATCAGACGAAACACCCTCGGCTTAGAAGTTACAAAAACCAAGTATGGGACCCCATTGACACTTTCTTCCTAGCTTTTAACATTTCATTTGTTCATAGAGAAGAAAATTTCATGGACGATTCTTTGTCCGTTTCAGCGAACAATTTCAGAGTCTCTCCGCCACCCAAGCTCAGGTATGATGTAGAAGTGAAATTTAGACCCTCTATACCTGACAACATCAAGCATTGGAAAGTGTTTGAAGATGATCTTGAAATAAAAAGGTTCTTGGAGACCGTTGATGAGTTTTCTGCATTAGATATTGATCAAGAGCCTGATTCTGAAACAGATCCTCATGCCGATGTTTTTCTGAACAAAAGTGTTGATCATTATATTGTTAAATTGCCTAGCAATCACACCCCAAAGGGAATAGTCCCCTTGGAAAGACTATCTGATAGAAACGATGTGGCAGTAAAGAGTAAAATATCAGGTGAGGATGCTGATGTAGCTGAGTGCAACATTGGTATAGAGGGGGATCCAAAGTTTGTTAAGTTTTCAAGCAACCTGTCAAGGGAGCAGAGATCTGAGTATTCTGAGTTATTAAAGGAATTTGCTGATGTGTTTTCCTGGACCTATGAAGACCTCAGAACATATGACACTAGTGTCATCGAACATAAAGTTCCATTGAAAGAGGAGGCGAAACCATTTAGGCAAAAACTAAGATAGATAAATCCTATGTTGTTGCCTATTATGGAAAGAGAGGTAAAGAAGTTGTTGGATGCCCAAATCATTGTCCCTTTGAGATATTTTGAATGGGTGGCCAACCTGCTCCCAGTGAGAAAGAATAATGGAGAAATCAGACTATGTGTCGATTTCAGAAACCCGAACAGGAGTTCTAAGAAGAAAAATTACCCATTGCCAAAGATGGAACACATATTGCAGAGGGTAACTGGTGCATCTAGGATTTCCATGATTGATGGCTTTTTTGGCTACAATCAGATCTCTATCCTGCCTGACGATAGAGAAAATACCTCCTTCACCACTCTTTGGGGCACATTCATGTATGCCAAAATTCCCTTTGGATTAATTAATGCAAGAGCAACCTTTCAGAGAGCCATGGACATAGCCTTCATTGGGGAAAAAGATAAATTCGTGGTCATCTATTTGGATGACATAACTGTCATTTCCAAATTTGATAAAGAGCATTGTTGTCATCTGAGGAAAGTCTTCTTGAAATGCAGGAGGTATGGTCTTTCCCTAAATCCTAAGAAATCTGTATTTGCCATGGAGGAGGGGAAATTGTTGGGACATATAGTATCAGCTCAAGGGGTCAGGATTGATCTAGGTCGGGTGAAAGAAATCCAAACCTTATCACATCCCAAATCCAAAAAAGAAGTCCAGTCCTTCATGGGAAAAATTAATTTCTTGTGGAGGTTTGTTTCCAATTTTGTTGAATTGGTGAAGCATATCATAGATATGCTTAGAAAGGGAAATGAATTAAAGTGGAATACTAATTCCAGAGAATCCTTCAGCGAAATCAATAAGGCACTGACTAAAGCACCTGTGCTTATCAATCCTAATTATTCTAAAGATTTTCTGATTTTCTCTTTTGCTTCATTTGATACAGTGGTAGTTATTCTACTACAAAAGAATGTTGAAGGGCTGGATCAACCTATTTTATTTTTCAGCAAGGCATTGAGGAATGCAGAGGTAAAATATCACATCATGGAGAAGCAGGCCTATGCCATGGTCAAAGATATCAAAGATTTCAGATTCTATGTTTTACATTCAAAAACCATTTCATATGTTCCTTCAACTTCTATGAAGAACATTCTCATTCAGCCTGACATAGACAGGAGAAGGAGCAAGTGGATTGCCAAGATCCTTGAATTTGATCTAGAAATAAAACCCACCAAGCTAGTTAAAGGTCAATGTCTAGCCAATCTATTGGATGAATCTAATTGTAAATCTCTGGGGTTAATTTCATCAACACTTGCTCAGACGATCAACAACTGAGGTGCTTGATAATAGTCCTTGGTATAGCCCTGCATTAGCAAAATGCACCTGGTATAAAGACATTATATATTTTCTGCAAGAATTAAGGCCTCTAAATGGAATGAGGAAGAGAAAATCAAGAGATTTACAACTCAAAGAAATCAGGTATTGCCTTATTGACTAGGTCTTGTATTGGAAAGACCCTATAGGAGTTCTTTTGAGATGTTTAGATCCGCAGGAGGCCCAAAAAATTATGTTTGAGTTCCATGACAACCTATGTACAGGACATCACTTTTGGAGGACCACGACCTATAAAATTCTTCGGGCTGGGTATTTCTGGCCTAATCTGTTCACCGATGTTTGTGAAAAAGTCAGAGCTTGTATCAAATGTCAGAAATTCTTAGGGAAGAAGCAACTCAAGTCTCTGCCATTGAAGCCTGTGGTGGCTTTAGTACCCTTCCAACAGTGGGGCCTAAACTATATTGGGGAAATTCATCCTGCTTCAAGTGGTCAACACAGATGGCTCTTAACTGCCACAGATTATTTCACCAAATGGATAGAAGGTATCCCCACAAGGAGTGCTTCTCATAAGGTGATCATTGGTTTCCTAGAGGATATTATAGTAAGGCTTGGTTGTCCGAACAAAATCATCACTCATAATGTTGCATCCTTCAAGTCTGAGCCATTGATCAAATTCAGTGAATAGTTTGGGATTTCATTAATCCACTCCACCCCTATTATCCCCAAGGCAATGGACTAGAAGAGTCTTCTAACAAAAGCCTTATTAAAATTATTAAAAGATTGCTAGAGGACAACAAGAAAGCTTGGGATTCAAAGATAAAATTTTCTCTGTGGGTTGATCGAGTGAAAACAAAGAGGTCCCTGGGCATATCCCCTTTCCAACTTGTACATGCGACTGAAGCAGTTTTTCCTTCCCATCTTGCCCTGCCTATAGCGAAATTCTTTCAGGATTATCAAGGAGAGCCTGATGATGTGATCAGAAGAATTCATCAACTGGTAGAAGTCTAGCAGACTAGAGAGAAGGTGATGGACAGATCACATGACTGTCAGTAGAGGATCAAGCAAGCCTTTGACAGAAAGGCAAGAAAAGAAGATTTCCAGTTGGGAGATCTAGTAATTAAATGGGATGCACCCAGACAAGACAAGGGTGAGCATGGTAAATTTGAAGCCCTCTAGATTGGGCCCTTCAAAGTTTCTGAGATAATTTCGAATAATACCTATAGGTTGCAGAATTTGGATATGTTCATGTAAAATAAAATGTGTGTACCACATCATTTAATACCACACTCACATTTTACATTAGCTTTCATGTAAAATAAAATGTGTGTACCACATCATTTAATTTGACGAAAATTTTCCAGATATGTTCTAGCACATCTATATGCATCTCATATCATTGCCTCAACGTTTTTCATGAGTATAAGCAAAATCCAATTTTCAATTGTTTATACAGTCATACAACCATCAAAATTTCTCATGCCAAAAGTGTTCACATACAACAACATATTGGTCTCTTATCCTAGAGGAACATAATAATAATTAGGAAAGGAGTTAAGGGACTCTTCCCTTTTCCAACTTCTTCTACACAACCTGGAGATTTCAGTCGAGTTGAGTTCTTTCCAAGGTTTAGGGTTTCATGCATGGAGGCTAGAGTTTCATAGAGAAACCTCCATGAAGAAGGGAATGGGTTTTTCCTTTCCTTCTCCTCCTTCCTTCCTCTTTTACTTTACTTTTTCTTTATTGATTTGCTAATGTTTATTATTCTTTTTTTGTTGCAAGTTTAACGGAGAAAGAAAAAAAGTGGGTGTGTCCTAAGGAAGGCCCTTGTATTTCTATAAGTACATATGAGTTCAAATCTTGACACCCATCTATCTCTCATTAGTTAATTTTCATTTGGTATTAAATGTTGATGTTTATCTCAGATCTATGTTATTCACTTGTTTTCATGCATAGGTTAAGCTAGTTTCAATTTAGATTTGCACTTGTAATGGGATATTTTTGTAGGAACATAGCTCAAGTAGAGTTTTTTCCTTTTGGAAAGTGATCTAATTTTAAATCCCCTCATACACTTATGGCACTTTCAATTTATTTTTTCATTCTTTTACCATTTTCCATTTCTATTTTTGTAAATTTTATTTGCAACAACTTAGTCTAGTTTTAGTTCAAATATGCTCTTTTAATGGAAGATTTTTATGGGTATGTATCTCAAGTAGAGATCTTGCCTTTTGAAAAGTGATATGGGTTCAAATCCTAACATTTAATTACCATTATTTATTTATATTTTTCAATTTTTATCATTTTTTGGTTTTATTTTCATAAATTTTAATTTATAGATAGTAAGCACTAAAATCGACACTAAATCTTGTACTAAACTTGGTTATAAAATCAATGCTAAACCTGATGCTAAATCTAGCACTAAGCTTGATGCTAAATAGTAAAAGTAGTTTAACATCAACTTTTTCACTAAGAAAATGCTCTAGGGTTTTGTGAGAAAGGTGAGGTGTACAAAGTTGCTTGAATATTGTTAGTCAAATGTTCACCAATAGGATAAATCCTATTCAATTATTTCCCACTATGTCTAGACCTAATCTGTCTTTTAGTGTTAGGCCTAGTGGACTTCTACTCTTGGAGGCTTCATCAAGAGCGATGTGAGTGGGGCAATTTGGTGGATAATGTAAGGGCATCTTCTTATCTATGATTTTTTCATTGTTATAGTTACCTTTTCTTCAATGCTTGGTTCTCATTCCATTTTCATTGTTATAGTTACCTTCTTATCACAGTAACTAACCTGCAAGAAATTCTTTCTAGGGTTATGCATCCATTTGTTAGTCCAAACATTCTTTCTATGTGTAGGAATAACATATCTTTCACTATTCTTATCAGATCTACTCATATCAAATCTTCTTTCTTCTATATGTTCCCTAGTTTTCAAACTAGGAAAAAATCTATTAGACATACCTAGATCCATTCTTTCGAAACAAAAATTTTCACTTATCTTACCTTTATCAGAGCACAAAGCTTTAATATTTTACCTCTTTTCTTCAGATCCGATTCCTTTCTTAGCACAGAGCTTCGCATTCAGAATACTGCACACTAAAGCAACAAATCTACGCGCAGAGCTTTCTTTTCTTCAGTTCCCAACAATCATAGTTTCAAGTCCCGACAACAAAACCATTTTTTGGTACAGGGGCAGACCCAAGGTTCAACGCTTCAACAACGCACCAAAAAAAACCTAACTATCGGCCCTTTGAAGAAATTGAGCATAAGAATATTAGGACAATAGAATTGGCAGAAAAGGCCTCAATCCACAATTCTCAACATCGTATTCATCTTAATAATACAAATATATAATACAATAATGAAACCACCTCAATTGTTCTCACATCGACACCTCATCAAGAGATAAGGTAGGAGGAGACAATATAGGAATCTAGAAACACACTTAGGATAACAACTATATCCTAGTATGTAAAATAAATAAAGGTGGTATACTAAGACTCAATGATTGTATATGAGAAAGAGGCTAACATTCCCCCCTTCAATCATAAGCCTGAGTAATAATACCAGCAAAGTAGGTGCATAAACTAGTATATCTCCATGTCTTCATGCTGAAACTCTTGAGCTGAGCCACAATGAAGAACTGCCTAAAAAACGCCAATCTGGATGTTGAATGGTTCATCTGAAATGAACTGGAAGAGAGCTGAGATATGGAAGTGAACAACTGCAATATCTGAACATTCCCTGATTGCTTGACAATTCAATCATTTTGCCAAGTATTTTAGCTAGAAGAATATGATGTCTTCTACTAATTGGTGAACATGTAGTATCACCACTCTATTATTAGTGTATTACTGAAGTTTCTCTCTGAATTTGTGGTTTGGGATGACCACTAACCAATTGATACCATGTATCTGATGGTTTTTGGATAACCACTAACTAATTGTGACACTTTTAGGTGTCCAACAACATCCCAATGTATCATGTGTATGATTCAATTGCAAGTCATTGAATCATAATTGTGCCAAAGTCTGTCATCTATAGACCGCAAATGCCCATTTGGAAAATTCCATGCCCATCTGGCATATTTGATGTTTGTTGTTGTCAAAACTTTCTGTCTGACAACCATCTTCAATTACATAATCAATTCCCCCCTTTGTCAACTGAAAGGAGAGATCACAAGTGGTTTCATGAACCGTCGTCACTGAAATTTTGAACTCCCCCCCTTAAGGTGCATGAGAATTTCACTTTTACTCCATTTGTGTACAACTCAAAGTGGGCATGTGGAATTAACCACATGTTATCTCAGCCCATGAGGGCCATGCATGAAAGCTACGTCGTAAGGGGACCACTTTGGAGTTATATACACATTTCACTATCTAGTACATGACACATCTTTACTCGAGATTGTATTCTTCGGTAGGACTTATATAATCGTTTGGCAGTTGATGACCATTTCCAAGGATCAATCCACTCATAGTGAATCTTTAGTCTTGCAGGTTTCTTCAGTGTTGAACATATTTCTGAAGAATGATTATGCTTGCCACAATGCTGTTAAGGATGGAGATCAAAACACTGATTCTCCTTGTGACCAACTCGATTACAATGTTTTCACTTATCTTTCTGATGTTGAACTTGAATAGGTGAAGTTGATTTTTCTTGAAGGAATCCAACGCTCACAAACAAAATTGGTTTGGAGTAATTTGGAATATGAAAACTGTTTTGATTTTCATATCCTAAGCCTTGTCAATTCCTATTGAAGTGTAATTCTTCCCAAGGTTTGATGATGGGCTTGGAAAGAGTATTTTGAGCTTGATTATGTTGAACTTGAACAAATTCATCTTCATTGGAAGTTACTTCTAAATTTGTCTTGCTGATTTTCTCCTTCACTGACTGTTGATCATCATTATCATCATTATCATTATCATCATAGAGAGGGTTGTTCTGAACAAAAAACTAGTTCAGAAAACTGCACTAGCTGTTGATTTTTGAGATTTATCAACTCATCATTCAATAGTTGGGATTGTGCTCAAAGAAGTCTAACTTTAGCTTGTGTCACTTACAAACAAGTTAGCACTGATTGAAGAGTTTCTTTGTTCAATATTATTGTGTTGCCTTCAATGGTGTTTATTAGAGTGTTCAATAACTCTAATAATTCTAGATTTCGCTCCATTTGAACACGCTTGCTTGAATTTCTCGTTCACTTGCTCTTCTCACTCGCTTGAATTTGTTTCACACTCGCTCACTTGAACTTGCTTCTAGGAATTTGAGGATGTCGGTTACCACCGAAAATGCATCCAAACTTATGATGTTTACAATGATTTGAGTTAAACTACTCAATCTTTGTTAATTACAACTCAAAATTACAATGAATCTTAGGTGTCAGCTCAACCGAGAATGCACCCAATTACAAAGAAATTCAACTTGATTTGATTGGACACTTACAAAATAACTATAGTTGATCTTGATTACTTACAAAAAATACTATTTTCAAGTTTACAATAAATGTTGATTTCAAAGTTGAGTTGATCTTCAAATTTGATGATGCTTTGAGTCCTTGATTATGAGCTTGATGTGTCCAATGTTGATGTGATTGCCAATTTGATATCTTTAGTGATGCTTGATTACTCATGCTTCAAAGTATGTACTTCATTGACATTAATTGTGTGCTTACATTAACTTGTTGTGGATTTCATGTGTGAATAGTTGTACAATAAATTACAAGTGTAGTGTCAAAACTAAACACAATACCATGAACAATTTCAAGAAATATTTCACCATAACACATAACACACAATGCAAGGTGTTCCTAAGATACCCTTATTCTATTTCTGATGGATCTAGGACACCAGCAAAAAAAAAAAAAACAATTTTATTATGAGTATAGCTCTTACAATAACAGTGCTCAAATGCCTCCTTTTAAAAAGACATTAATACATCAATCCTTACATCTCCTCTTCTTTTACAAAATTTGAGTAGGAATGAAAGTACAAATTTTCGAGCTACTCATTATTTGCATATTTGCAAATGTGTTCTTCAATTTTCATTTCTATCTCTCTCCTTATTTTTTTTTATAGTTAAAAAATATGTATCTATTTTTCACTAAACACTTCACACCAAATCACATTTTAGTTCTTCCAAATTGCATATATCATAGCAACCCATCACCACAAATTTAATATAATGTCAAGAATTTCAATGCAATGGAACAAATAGTATACCTCCTTTCCAAAATTCTTTGGTGGGTTCTTGTGCAGATGCTCCAAGTGAAAGGATTTACCTTTAATGAAGAGATTGGCGTTGAAATCGAGCAAATCATTGAAGTCGATGAGGAGGCCAGGGTGCATCAATTGCTGGAAATCAAATCAATTGCCTCCTTTTGCTCTTGAACCTGGCGTACGCATCCTCCCTAATGGTGGTGAAGAGGATATCCTCTCAATTTTCTGATTTTCCAGCTTTTAATGGGCTTGAAACGTCCATTAAAACCGACGTCGAGACTATGACAGTGGGAACGTCTTGCCATGTGCCAGATCGAAGGAAGTGAATTTCCTACGCATCCAATCACTCAACTACCAATGAGGATCATGTTCTCAATGCAGTGCGCCTTGAGAATGCGATCGTGGACACATGAATCCATGCATTATTGCATTGACTGAAAGAAGATCTGCAGAACTGTTACCCAGAATATGACGAAATTGTTGCGGAGCTTCTGCCTTTGTTAGGCGAGCACGATCTGAATCTTTTCTTTTGTTTGAGTGAAGGACACATGCAGGGTGATCAAGTTCCCAATCACAATCAGGATCATTTTTGGAAAAAACCAAATCAGAGGGAGATGAGACTCCAAAAACAAATCAAAAGGAGATTCGAGGGTTTACGACTGTAATTTTCTTCAGTGGGAATTGCAAAAAAAAACATGTGTTCAATACATCATATTGTGTGGTATTTGTTGTGGAAATTCGCTTTAACTGTAGCTGATAGTGATTGCATGCCATATTGTAAATCCATTTTTCTTGTGTGCTTAGGCTAGCCGAGTTCTAGGTAAATGCATGGGTTGATTCAATACCGGTCTGCGCATCATACATCCCACCGAGAATTCCACATACGATGTACCAGAAAGTTCAAGGCCAAGTCCCAGATCCACTTCGTGGAAAATTGAAGATTGTTGATTGCAGTTTCCTGGTACGTGCTGATTGGTGAGAACAATATTCCACAGATTGAAACCAATCGATGTCAACCAATCTTCTGCCAAGCCCGTTGGATCTGATCAATATTTTATTGGCCATGGAATTATTGTGGAGAGAAAGGTAGATTGGTGCAGGATCTCATCACTTGATCTCAGATTTGCAAATCATTGGATCTGATTTCTGTGGGAAGATCTTCAATGAGTGGATTGTTGTGAGCAAATCCACAATCACGACCATGATGCACAGTCGCTGCAATATTTCATAATTCACAACCATAAGCGCCAATCTGTTCACCACTCCGACTTGGAGTGCACCTCACCTCCCATGGAAAACTACCATGGTGAAGCAATCAGGCCCTTAGACCAAAAGCGCTCTCATACCAATTGAAGAAATCGCCAAGGTAGAAAGATGAGGAAGCAATCTGTTCACCACTTCGACTTGGAGTGCACCTCACCTCCCATGGAAAACTACCATGGTGAAGCAATTAGGTCCTTAGACCAAAAGCGCTCTGATACCAATTGAAGAAATTGAGCATAAGAATATTAGGACAATCGAATTGGCAAAAAAGGCCTCAAGCCATAATTCTCAACATTGTATTCATCTTAATAATACAAATATATAATACAATAATGAAACCACCTCAATTGTTCTCACATCGACACCGAAACAATATAGAAATCTAGAAACACACTTAGGGTAACAACTATATCCTAGTATGTAAAATAAATAAAGGTGGTATACTAAGACTTAATGATTATATATGAGAAAGAGGCTAACACCCTTTCAGAAACACCTGCGAAGCAAATGAAGTCTCACCTGAGGTAGAAGAAGGGGGGGTTGCAGGACTCAAGTGTATGCAACCTAGCTGGGACATAGATCTATGATTACAACACTTAATAGAGCACTTAGCAATTAACATTCATTAATATTCACTTTGCAGGGGAAAAACCCTAATTACAGAACAACGCAGTAATCAACAAGATCTAATACATCCAAGCACTTAGCATATAGAAATAGATCAGATCTAGCATTCATTCACACTATTAAGCACTAAGATACTATTATATCAGGTGCATCTAACATATATCACTGTACTAAACATAAATCACATCAATAACATAACAACTATAATGCACAAAGCAACCACAACACAGGATATATGTGGTTCACCCTAGTGTGGGGCTACATCCACCAAATCTTCTCTTCTTTATTTTTTTATGTCAATATTCTACAAGCACAGAGCCACAAGAACGCACTCCGCATAGGACAAGAGATTTGCGTGCACCTCGCCAGATCCTCCTTCCCCAAGTTAGGTCACAACACACAACCTCTTTACAGTCACTTGCACTTATCTCTACAAGTTCTTATGCACACAGTATGCACAAAGCTAACTCAGTCACATAAATCCAACTACTTACATCTCTTGCACTTAGCACAATATAACACTTAGCACCACCTCCTTCTACTTACATTGCCTAACTTTCTATTTATACATTACAAAAGGGGCCAAGGCATGGGTAAACCCATGGTCCAACATCCCATACCCATTACATAAACCCTAAACCCAAAAATGCCCTAAAAAGGGGTGGAGATCCCGCGATCTCTGCTTCTCCTTGCACTCCGCCTTCGACCGGCCTGTCAAAGTCCCAAAAATGGTCAAACGTGACCAAGGTTCTCCAAAACTTGGTCAAGGGCCAACAACACCTTTACAATGGCATCACAAGAAATTCTTAAATTGTGCATATTGATAATCAAATCACTTTTATATACTAGATGATATAAAGTAAAAATGAAATACCATTCATTACACATGCATCATTTCGGCATACCAAACCTTTCCAAATGTGATTCATCCTTAGGTGAATTTAATCAATTGTCAATGCCCATGGCCAAATTCACATGCCATGCATCCTTTCATTGATTTTCATATTACCACATATCACATTAGGCACTCTTACAATGGTGTGTTGGGTCTCATCCAACCTCTCACCACATGGATTCTCTATCCACATTCATTAATACGGCAGGACCGTTCCTCCTGCTTTGAGCTGATAATAGCCTCAAATCATTACAAATGAAACTAAAAGTTTCACACGAATGCCTTTAAGCATTCTTTCTGTACTAGTAACCGAGGTGTCAATGTTCATGGCCACCCATATCCTCTATTTACCATCGTATAGCTATGTAGAGAACTGGAAGATCCTCCTTCCATAATGGACATCTTATTACCTGCCCTTTCATGCAAACATGCATCTTCTCAATGCATCCAGTTTTAATGTGTTTCTTATGAGCTCTATTATTCCCAATCATTCCTGATTGGTCACTACATTCATGATACTTTTTTTAATGAATTTTCTTGTAAGGATTTTAAACATCCTAGACTATCAGAGGTTCCCTCCTTTGTCCTTCAGGTTCTTATTTCTTGGACCATACCCTACCTGGGTATCAATGGCCTACAATCAACCACATAGAATCACATGCATATCATAAAGATATAAAACATTCTCATAAGGTATTCTTACCCAATCCCTTCATACCTTATGCCACATAGGCATGAAAACCTTTATACCTATTCTGGCTTCCAACAACTTCTCTGACATTACCTCATCAATGTTGTTTATGGGGTACTTCTAAAGTCCCTTCATCAATCTTCAACAACAACCTTCTTGTATTTCTCCTCCTTTTTCAGGATGTTCACCATTGGCAATTGTCCTTTCCCAATAACTCCAATCATATCCTACACATGACATACATCACCACACTTACATTTTACATTAGCTTTCATGTAAAATAAAATGTGTGTACCACATCGTTTAATTTGACGAATTTTTTCCAGATATGTTCTAGCACTTCTATATGCATCCCATATCATTGCCTCAACGTTTTTCATGAGTATAAGCAAAATCCAATTTTCAGTTGTTTATACAGTCATACAACCATCAAAATTTCTCATGCCAAAAGTGTTCACATACAACAACATATCGGTCTCTTATCCTAGAGGAATATAATAATAATTAGGAAAGGAGTTAAGGGACTCTTCCCTTTCCCAACTTCTTCTACACAACCTCGAGAGTTCAATTGAGTTGAGTTCTTTCCAAGGTTTAGGGTTTCATGCATGGAGGCTAGATTTTCATAGAGAAACCTCCATGAAGGAGGGAATGTGTTTTTCCTTTCCTTCTCCTCCTTCCTTCCTCTTTTACTTTACTTTTTCTTTATTGATTTGCTAATGTTTATTATTCTTTTTTTGTTGCAAGTTTAATGGAGAAAGAAAAAAAGTGGGTGTGTCCTAAGGAAGGCCCTTGTATTTCTATAAGGACATATGAGTTCAAATATTGACACCCATCTATCTCTCATTAGTTAATTTTCATTTGGTATCAAATGTTGATGTTTATCTCAGATCTACGTTATTCACTTGTTTTCATGCATAGGTTAAGCTAGTTTCAATTTAGATTTGCACTTGTAATGGGATATTTTTGTGGGAACATAGCTCAAGTAGAGTTGTTTCCTTTTGGAAAGTGATCTAATTTTAAATCCCCTCATACACTTATGGCACTTTCAATTTATTTTTTCATTCTTTTACCATTTTCCATTTCTATTTTTGTAAATTTTATTTGCAACAACTTAGACTAGTTTTAGTTCAAATATGCTCTTTTAATGGAAGATTTTTATGGGTATGTATCTCAAGTAGAGATCTTGCCTTTTGAAAAGTGATATGGGTTCAAATCCTAACATTTAATTACCATTTTTTATTTATATTTTTCAATTTTTATCATTTTTTGGTTTTATTTTCATAAATTTTAATTTATAGATAGTAAGCACTAAAATCGACACTAAATCCTGTACTAAACTTGGTTATAAAATCAATGCTAAACCCAATGCTAAATCTAGCACTAAACTTAATGCTAAATATTAAAAGTAGTTTAACATCAACTTTTTCACTAAGAAAATGCTCTGGGGTTTTGTGAGAAAGGTGAGGTGTACAAAGTTGCTTGAATATTGTTAGTCAAATGTTCACCAATAGGATAAATCATATTCAATTATTTCCCACTATGTATAGACCTAATGTGTCTTTTAGTGTGAGGCCTAGTGGACTTCTACTCTTGGAGGCTTCATCAAGAGCGTTGTGAGTGGGGCATTTTTGTGGATAATGTAAGGGCATCTTCTTGTCTATGATTTTTTCATTTTTATAATTACCTTTGCTTCCATGCTTGCTTCTCATTCTTCATGGCTAGTTCCACCATTAGAAATAGCACCTCCACTATGTGCGAGGTTTGCCACTTCAATTATTTCTTATACTATTTTCATATGTAATCATTGATTGATTGGTTTATTTAACATTTTATATTCTTGATACTCCCCTGGTTGGATTCAAGCATAAAGTCATAAATATTTTGTAAAGGTTTTTGCTTCTTTTAACACCACAATTAGAATTTTTTTTTTTCTCTTCTTTCTTTACATGTATGCATTTGAGAATTTAAATGTATGTAAATGTGTAGGTGGATTATTGAAGTGCTACCATGATCTAAAATTTCCCCTTATGGTGAGGATACATGCTATTACATATGGACATGTTCTCATCCAACTTTCAAGTATTTAATTAGCTTGGTAGTTGATAGCAATTGGCAATGTAATTTTATAACAATTATTTTTCAAAATTCAACCAAAATTCATGCTATTACACATGGACATGTTCTCATCCAACTTTCAAGTATTTAATTTGCTTGGTAGTTGATAGCAATTGGCAATGTAATTTTATAATAATTATTTTTCAAAATTCAACCAATTTTAACATTTATATCTAAATTAAAATGTACATGAAATTAAAAATTGTTTCAGATATGTGATTTTGCAATGTTAATTAAATTAAGTCTACTTTCAATATTACAAGGTAGTTTGTTGTATTATTAGATGTTATATATTATGGGCTTCATTTTAATGCCCTATTGTTTTTTGTTTCATGTGGTTGTAGCTAATCTTAGCCAAGGTAGTGTTTATTAATTCAAATTTCTTTGTGAGTGACACTTTGTATTAAACATGGAAGATTGCTTTCCCATATGTCTACTCCTTTCTATATATTGAGGTGAATATATTTGTGCATCATTTTATTACATATTTTCTTATGTATTTTGATATATCAATTTATCATTATTGCACCTTTTTCTCATGAATATTTTTTTTTTGCTATATATTGAGTTCAGTCCAAAATTTCTATGTTTAATTAACAAACATAGTTTTTATCTATCTCAAAATATCTTTTATTATTCAATCTCATATTTCTCTTTCCATTGTTTTGAACATTTATTTTTATGAAATAATACTTATTACATTATAAAGTCTCAAAATATCTTTTATTATTCAATCTCATATTTCTCTTTCCATTGTTTTGAACATTTATTTTTATGAAATAATACTTATTACATTATAAAGAAAATGTATAGGTACAAAAAAATCAAGAAGCATCCCTATCTAATTAATAAAATTTAACATGAAAATGATGTCATAATGTATGTTCTAATAGGAATATTTCAACCAGCATTAAGCAACAAAATACCTTTCGCTCTAATTTGAGCACATACAATGCGAGTTTATTCATTGTTTCCAAAGAATGAAGTGCAATTCCATGCCCATGTATTTAGTGATGAATTCATTCGATTAACTTGCAGAATTAAAAAGGTCCAATGCGTTGAAATCCTTGGACTATGATGCTAAAGTTTGCATGCTTCCGTATCACTCCCTCTGCCAAGTCCATTCTCCTCCCATGTGATATTCTATTATCCTTTAAAGATGTAATGCAGAAGCTGGAAAGAGAAGAATCACTTTTTCATAATTATATCATGATCTTCAATATGATTCTATCATTCTTAAACATTGATTTCTTGGAAAATTGGTTATGACCGTATTCACGAATAAAATTAATAGATTTTAACAGTGTTTCAGGTGAATATTGGACAGCTTATAATGAGATGTTTGTATGATAAGAAGTGAACGATCATAGAACGATTACTGATGGAGTGCAATGGATGTTTGCTTTCGAAACCTGTCATATAAAGTTTAACGACAACAATATCTCCGTGCAACATTAATAATAACGCAATATCTCCGTGCAACATACGTCAAACTGATCTCCAATCAACCTGCACTTTACTGGCCGACAGGAAGCTGCGTTTGCTCAGAACCAATTACTTGTACCCTAGATTCTCAAAACCACTCACATAAAGTTTGACGAGAAAATGAAAGAGGTGCAGGCGCATAAAGCAATATCTGTCAAAGTGATGTCCAATCAACCTACAGAAATGAAATGAAATGACGACGGAGAAAGGTTGCGAGACNTACCCTAGATTCTCAAAACCACTCACATAAAGTTTGACGAGAAAATGAAAGAGGTGCAGGCGCATAAAGCAATATCTGTCAAAGTGATGTCCAATCAACCTACAGAAATGAAATGAAATGACGACGGAGAAAGGTTGCGAGACGGTGTTTAAGAAGTGTTTATGCCTTCACAGAAAATACAGAGCAGAAATATTGTATTATGCTGCAAACTCCTTTGCAAAGATATTGACTCTATTTGCAGGAAGAAATGGCTAAGCACGGGCTGCACTTCGGAGACAAGAATACCGCAGACATAAGATTATATTTAATTGGTTCAAGTGGACAAGAGACGGAAGATCCTCTTTTCGTTCATTCTCAAGTGTTGAAAAAAGCTGGGTTTTTTGAAACCAAGCTTTCTGAATGCTCGTCTTCAGATAAGCGGCCGTTTGAAATCAAGGTAACAAATTCTCATAATCGTGAGAATTACATCAGATGCATTCAGCTCTTGTACTCTTTTCAGGAAGATCAACGTTTTTATTTCTCCTCTGTGGATGACGCACTAGCTATTTTACCAGTTGCTTCCCAAATAATGTTTCACGATTGTATTCAGTCATGTATGCTTTATTTAGATGCTGTTCGTTGGAGTCCCGAGCAAAAAGCCAAACTTCGAGCCCTACTAACGTCTCTGAAGCTAGATATATTGCCCGAGTTAGGTAACAGACTTGGTATTCTGGGCAAGTCTGATTCCGACCATATAGAGATGCTGAAGGATTCTCTCCAAGAATTGCTGTGTAGGACTTTGAATGTGAAGGATGGATTTAGGAACACAGCCGAGAAACATATGTCAGAGTATTTTAAGGCAGAGGCGTCGCCAGCTGTTAAAGATGCTTGCAGGTCTGCTCTTTTGAAAGAATTCAGTGGAGACGTGGAACGTATTAAATCTGAGGATAAGAATATCGAATTGTATTGGAATAGATTGTCATGGCTAGTCGGCGTCATTCAAAGCTGCGATGGAAAATTGTTCGAAACAGTCCTCAAATTGTTTTGCGAAGATACAAATCTTCGTAATTCAATAAATGAAAAAGCTCTTCATGGGTTTGCATATTTTATACTTAATATTTTATGTAATCGGTTTCTAAAAGCCATGGGGAATGGGGATATAATTACTCCAAGCTCATTTCGAGTGTTTTTTCTTACCAATTGGGTTGAAACTATGGTCCACGTTTCCACTTGGAGTCGCTTCGAGACTTGCTACGACACAGGAATTATTGAAGTTGCAGAAACACTCCCATTGGTTGAGCAAAAACGTATCTACGACATCTGGAAAGATGCTCTTATAAAACATTCCAGGAGCACAAGTATAGCCTTTAATTGGTGGGTTGAGAAAATTCACGAAGCTGTCATTATAGACCTTTAGCCAATTTGTAATATAGTGTTTGGGAATTTAACTTGCCTCTCTAAAGAATGTGTCTTAAAACCCGAAGGTTGTTCATTGTTATTTTTGTTGAGTGATCTTTTCTTTAATATTTCTCTCTCATCTAGTGATGTTATTTTTTTTAGTTTAATTGGATCATTTTTTTAACCCTTTGTGATAACAAATCAATAAAGGAAAATATTGTTAAAGTTGTCATATAAATATACTTATACATCAACAAAAGGAAAATATTGTTAACTATAACAAATCAATAAAGTTGTCATGTAAATATACTTATACAAGCACGAGTTGCAAATTACCTTCGCTAATGAGAAATATTTAACTCGGGAATGATGTTCATTTCAAATTACTCAAGAATTATATTTAAAAAACCTTTTTCTCTCATAATGCTTAAAATTTATATATTTTATGGTCCATAAATACAAAACTTATATATTATTTTATTAACATTCTTTTGTTAATTTAGGACTACACTCAAATACATATAACATCGATAGAATCTTGAATTTGCAAGAGCTACTATGTACTTAGCTAATAGTTGGGTATAAGGAAATCTCGGTAAACTAGTAACTTTTATTAATTTAAATTTTAGGGTATCAAAGTTTACTATGTCCAACCCCTCATCCAATGATCAAGGTTAACCATGTCAACCTATTCCCCACTTATAAATAAAGGAATCTGTTAAGAAAGGGAGATAGATGTGTATATATTTTCTCGTAAAGATCATTCTTGTTATTCAAACAATACAATTATGATATGTGAGATTCTTGATTAAAGTTGAGGAAGGACAACAGATCACCATGGACAATGCTAGGATTGTAAATGATCTTATTATAATGAGATAAGTAATTTTCCTTTTTTTTTATGGGTTTTCTTCTATCTACTTATATTGTAGATATAAAGAATTAAGAACAATAGATGAAGAAATTGTACTATACTTATATTGCAGATATACAGAATTAAGAGAAATATCTTAAGAAATTCAAATTGTAGAAAGTAAAATGGAAAGAACAAGATATTGAACCTATAGAATAATAACCCTCTAGAAAGAGAGAAACGTTCATAAGCATCTTCGAGAGGGAAACCTGCAAATGGTGAGAGCTCCAAACAATGATAATATGTGTCATCCATTACATAGATTCCTACCTTTATAAATTGTTTCTCGCTACCTAAACCCTAACCACTGACAGTCCCAACATGAATGAGTATCCACTACCTAGTAGGCGTCATTCATAAAAGTGGCCCTTTTACAATAATTAACCCCACATCAACTACTTAGTGGGTCTTATTCAAAGAACATGAGCCCATACATTAACTAGTTGGCTCCTAATTACCTCTAAGTAGGGAGGTTAGGTTAGGACCCTACAATGCCCTCCCTCCTCAAAATAAGCTTTGTCTCCAATGATGGAGGTGTGGAAACTACCGTAAAATTGTTGCGGGTTCATATGTGGCATCTTTAGATTGCATATCATTTCATTGTATCAAGACTTCCTAGATTATGTGGTGACATAGACGATGTTGTCTTTTTTCTTATATTTCTTTGGACTATAACCAAATAAAACCTTATGCATCAAGTTCACAGAGGATGTTTTGCACTTGGAAATTCAACCCAATCACTTTTTTCAAATAGGAGACATGAAAGAATGGGTGGATTTTGAAGTGGGTTGGGAGTCCAATCCATAGGAAACCTATCAAATGCACTAAAGGGTTTGATAGGGGACATAGAAATTGGGTGCTAGCTTATTGTGGCTTTTATCCCTGAGAGATGTTTGTTTATAGGGATGGAGATGAATAAATATGAGATCTTGTTCTTTAAATCTTAGCATTCTCAGCACTATTGATCTACATGTTGCTTCATTCTATTTTTCACAAAGACCAAATTTTCCTAAAGTGCACAAAGAATGTTAGCTCTAGCAATAATATTGATATCCACTTCTTGAACCTTGGTTGTAATTGGTAAGTATGACACTACACATTGGTTTTTTTTTTCCATAAACAACCTTATAGGGTGACATTTTGGGAGAACCATATTGTTGAAAGATTGGTTGTCATTGATGTCAACCCTTGAAGAAGCCCCAACAGTGTGGTTTTGGTACCCAAAGTTGATTGAGGAACATGGACACAAAGGATGGTGTAAATGGATGTAACTCACTCATGGACGGATAGTCTTTGTCGTGTCATTTTCGATGATAAGTGGTATGCCATGTGCTTCCTCACGGTTGAGGAGTTATGGCCTTGCGAAGTTAGAAGCCTTGAAGAATGGTCAAGAAGCCCCTAGTTGGTTACAAGTCTTTAATGAAAGGGTAAGGTAGTTGTAATAAGAAAGTCTAGAAACCCCTAAGATTAAGGAGAGAGGTTACTTAGAAAAAGTATAAATACACCTCAAGGAGTCATTCACAAGCACATTCACTCACTCTAGTGAACATCTTATGGTGAATTAGTGATATATATGGCAAGTTAGCAATGAATAAATATGAGGTAGCGCCAAGAGAGGAGTGTGGAGTTTCAGGGTTGAAATGGAGAGAAAAGTTCATTGAGGAAACCCTAGTTTGATTGGCCCCCGCAGGTTATACCACTAGTGTCTCTCGAGGCATCCCCATGTGTTGCAGTATACATGTCATGTGAGGCCCCATGAGACAGGATGTCTTAGTCCCGCGAGGAAGATAGCTTACATGTCCTAGACGTCATAAGTGAGCTTACAGGTTAGATATATTGTGCATTAGGTCAACTACAGAGGTATTGGTATGCTTATGTAATTGTTGTGATGGTTATACATGGTTATGGTATGATACATGCTTGAGGTATGTTAGTTTGGCACATGATTGAGGTGCATCTTGGCTACATGGTTGATATAGGTATATTTTGGTATTTGGTTATGGTGTGACTGAGATGTGGATGTATGGTTGAGGTATATACTTGATGTATGCTGGTATATGGATGAGGCATATGCTTGGGTTCTTTGAGGCACTTCATTGATGATATGGTACAGATATATACATGATTGATATGGTATATGGTAATGGTTTTATATGGTTGATGCTCTAGTACATGTTATATGATTGGCATATCTTATGGTACATGATTGATGCATGTTATACTCCATTTGTTGGTACACAATTGATGCATGGTATGGTACAGGTTTTGGCATGGTAGTGATGCAGGAGCATCGCCAACAAAGCGCGTGTGGAGGAAAGTTGGGTGCACTAGCGCGTATTTTGAAATATTTTGAATTCCAAAGTTGGTGTATTAATGTAATATCTGGGGAAAACTTTGATTTATGAACATCTAGTACATATTATATGATTGACATATCTTATGCTACATGATTGATGCACGTTATACTCCATTTGTTGGTACATAGTTGATGCATGGTATGGTACAAGTTTTGGTATGGCAGGTTGATGATACAATGACAACTATAGGTTGATGGTACATTGACAGTGATAGGTCAAATACAATGACAGGATGACATGTTACAAGTTGATGTGACAATGACAGTGGCAGTGACATAGATAGTGATAGTGACAATGGTAGTGATAAAGATAGTGACAATGATAGAATAAGTGACAGTGACACTGGTAGTGACAATTGGTCTACATTTGTATTTCAGGGCGACAAAATGGGGCAAGGAAAGGGGGTTGTAGCCTCCTTCCGGTTGGAGCTAGAGAAAACAAGGAGTTGGAGATTCCTTCAGGTTGGAACCTAAGAATCATGGAGTTGTAGCCTCCTTATGGTTGGAGCCAAAGAATTTAGGGAGTTGTAGCTTCCTTCAGGTTGGAGCTTGTAAATATGGGGTCGTAGCCTCCTTCCAGTTGTAGCTAGAGAATTGGGAAGTTGGTGCTTCCAATGAATGTAATATTTGATATCTAAGAAAGAATTATGTGGTTTTCTCCCATTTGGGTTTCCACGTAAATTCTGGTGTATTGTGTACTTGATGTGATGATGATGTTTATGTTCTCATGATACATTGATGATATACTATTGATTGATACGTTGATGATATATTGTTCATTAAGTTGAAGTTTGTATAATGTGGTTAAAAGTGATAAAATGTAATAATACTAATTCACCCCCCTCTCAGTATTCCAATATATAGGTAGTATTATACCACCATTCTTTAAGTGGTATCCATTGACCCCATTAGTCATGTCGGTTTGATTCAAAACATCCAAAATAAATATCTAGGCACTTATTGATCACCTCTATCTACCCATCTATTTGGGGGTGATAAGTCATTCTCGTTTTCAATTGGGTGCCCTGTAGTTTAAACAAATCATACCAAAAGTTATTGGTGAAGGTAGGATAATGATCCATCAAAATAAAAGTAGACATGCCATAAAACCTAAAAATGTGATCCACGAAGACTAGGGCAACTGTGGACACAGTAAAAGGGTGTTGTAAGGAACAAAAGTGGCATATTTGAAAAGGTGGTAAACCACCACCATGATGATATGTTTTTTTCTTTCTTTAAGGGTTCCAACGATAAAATCCATGGAAATGTCAACCCATATTGTTGCAGGGATAAGTAGAGGCTCCAATGTCCTAAGGTATTCACTATTTCACCCTTCTTCCTTCAACACATGTCACATTTAGCTATGAATGTACATATGTATGTATCCATGTTGTCCCAAAATAATGAATGATTAACTTTTTCATATTTTTTTATGAAATCTAGAGTGGATTGCAATGGAGAGGAATGCAATTCCACTAACACCATGTTTTTTTAAGTGGGTTTTTGCGTAAAAAATATATTCTCTTTGTACCTTACGATGTCATGTTACCACATGTAACACACCCAACCCCCTAGTTAGATTTTAAGGGAATGGGGTATTAAAATTTAGTTCCCTTAACCATCTCAAAACTTCCTTTCAATAGAATCATCGTCTTCTTATCATCAAGAGATTTCCAACGACTGTAATTTTTCCCAAAACTAAGCTTGGGATAGAAGTTATGGCTTCTCAAAGCTATGTCCCTCTCACCACCATGTGTCATCCATGTGGCATCTTATCACTCGTTCCCTCCTACATGGCACTGACGTGGCTCTTGGGTGCATGCGCCATGCTTCATGGCACGAACTTGGTGTCTGCTACATTCCACCTCGACCAACACTTGTTAGAATTTGATTGTCACATTTCTTTTCTACTGGGATCCTCCCATCAGGGTGCCCCTGTAATGGTTTATCTTGCACACTTCGACAACCAAGTTTGATCGCAATCTCCTCCGATAGATCGAATGGCTCTAGGGACTTGGCGATGGATGGTTAGGATTTCGTTGGAGCTCTTCGGTTGTGCTTCATAGTCTTGACACATGACACCATCCCTGAAAGAAACATGGCACTATCACCACCAGACACGTGGCACTCATATTTCCCAGGAATTTCACCTACGGGTGTCGAATAAATATGACATTTGACACCCTCTATGCTCGAAACGTGGCACCACCTGCATAATGATACATGGAACCATCCACGATGTCCTATTGAATCTTCAACTAAATATTGATGGTCCAAATCATTTTTTGGATCCCTTGGGCCTTGGAAGATATACAAACTATATTCCATCTCGGAGATTCCTCGTCGGAGTGTCTTTGGGAAATTCCACTTTGAATAACGCTTCACGATGGATGACCCATATTTCCTCTCATATCTCCTCCTGTCCTGATGCATCAATGCCCATATCTTCTTCTCATAGCTCCTCTGATGTCGAAGGATCAAAGGTCAATATTTCATCTCAGAGCTCCTCCATCAGAGTGTATCACCGTGATTCACTTCGAAAGGCACCTTGCAATGGAAGGTCAGGATCTCTTCATGGAGATCCAATGGAAAGGATCTGGGGTGTGTTAATTAGGTCTCCTATCCACCTTCTCGTATGACCCTTGGTATTAGGCCATTCGTAGGGAGACACATGTCAACCCCAAGACATGCTAACGAGACACGTGACACTCACATCATGTCAGGTCATCCTCTCACTATGCAAAAATACCACAACACGTGGCATAACCACTATTTGACACGTGGACTTCCACGTGTACTTGACGTGGTGTACATGTCGTCAGGGATGCACTCAGCTTATTCATTCAAGTGATGACACCTATCCTACGCGTGACATGCTAACCACCAAGCTATCTCGTCTGTCAGTTATGACGTCACTTCTCTTTGTTAAAAATTTCCAAGGGAAGTGGTAAGACCCACGAAAAATCCACAACTTGCATTTCTCATAGCCACCCTCTCATCAATGGACCAGATTTAACCTTGAGGTACTCCCATCAGATTCAATCCATTCTCGATATCTTTGATCACTCTGAACAACCTCCTTTGAAGGATGGTCAATATTTCTCTATCTAGTGGATCAAACGGTTTAGATTTCACAACACATGTATTAATGTATGATCTGACAGGGATTCCCCCTTGGTCCTTACTTTAATCACAGATTGACACATGTTATCCTCTGAACACCCTGGCAGTCCTTGTCAGCATGACACATCATGTTGACTTCATCTATTCTATTAGTCCCGCTTAAACAAGACCTACAACGATCTACAACAGAGTTTATTCACGTGTTGTTCCCCAATGGATGGCCTTGATTATCCCTTAAAATCCTCCTTTCAGAAAGCCTCCACTTTGGGAATTCAAGGCTACTCCAACCATGGGAATCTGATAATACTCTCCCTCACGATCTAGAGTTGAGAACCAATCTTCGTACCAAATCCAACGACTATGAAGACACTGGTTCCTAGGTGTACTCAAACTCTACTCATGTCCACCATGACGGATTCAACGGTCTATAATCCACCATTGTATCTCTTTGATGAATCAACGATCCTCATTTATTTGGGGTTCATAATCTACAAGCTTCATAAACAACTCCAATGGAGGGTCAAGATCTCTCCATTTTGCCAGATCAACGGTCTCAATGAAATCCCACCCTCACTCTAATAGAGGGCCCAAATTTAACCTCCGTGATAAATTAATGGTCACAACCCAGATTCGAAGCGAATTGGAGCTTTTCCTTTGGCTTAAAAGTCATATTAAGGACTTATCCATTTTCACGAATGTTTTCTCTCGTTCTCTTTTAGGATTTATGAGTTTTCGAGAGCTCTTCTCCTAGGTTCCAAGGCATTCCATTTCCTCATCCAAGGTATCTCGGTTTCATCATACCTCGAAGGTACTCACGCGCTGCAGGGATATAAATATTGCACTGCATAGATGCATACACTTATACATATATATTTTCATATATAAATGGACACAGTAGTGCATACCCTCCCCACATTTACTGATCACACAATCTTTTCATAGACTTATACTTGAAATTATTTCAATACAGATAGAGAGTGCCTGTAAATGAAAACAAAAAACTTCTCATGCAGATATACTCTATGAAAACAAAATACCATTACCATAATTTCACAATCAAGCTCACAAGTCAGTTATTCATAATCCAAAATCATCATATTGACCATCCAACCATACATGCATTCAAATCAATACATAGAAGAAAACAAGTTACTTATCTATAGATTTGAGATATGTTGGTGACTACTGAAGGGTGTGTCGCTCTTCACCCAACTGTAGGAAATGATGCACTTTTCACTGCTACATCCAGCCACCCCTGAGCTAGGGTACGATGCCACGAGAGGATTTCTAGTATTCTACAAGATTTTTTGGGAGCTTCTACTACCTCTATATTTTCTATTTTCTCCGAACCAAAGAGTTATCTCTATCTCCAACGTGCAGGCCTCTTTCCCCATTCGTGCATACCCCTTCTATATATCCTCCTCCTCTTTTAGTGTAATATTCCCCAATACCTTGTGGGTTTTTTCAGAAGCTTCCTGATGGTACTCTTCCCATCCTTCCTTAATTCTCAAGGAGACTACCCAGCTACCAGCTTGACTGGTAATCAAATTTCTAAGTAAAGAACAATTCAAGGTCTACATTGTTTTTAATTCACTAAATATGTTGAACCTACACATAATAGATCTAGATAAACAATGATACACACATTTTCAGATGAAATTTGAGAAAGAAGAAGAAGGAGAGAAAGAATAGAAGAATTCTCATTAACCGTTATGAATAATGAATAATTTACACATGATATACTCTGTATAAATCAAT